>JBCEWC010017915.1:0-12237 GCA_038996855.1 Solanum aculeatissimum
GATAATACTCAAGATAATATTTATCTTGGTATATAACTCTCTTTGTGTTTTTAATCTCCTTTTGTTTCTTTTGTGGGATGATCTATATGAGGTCAAGAGGCCCTCTATTTATAGGGGAGAAAACGCGTGAAAAGTAAAACGTGTTTACTATTCATGAACAGTAAAACGCGTTTTACGGTTCATGAACAGTAAACCGTGTGCCAACATTTGAACAGTAAACCGTGTGCCAACATTTGAACAGTAAACCGTTTGCCAACATAATCAACCCCTCTCACCTCTTCATTGGGGCATCTACACATCTCTCTCTTCATGTGTCCAAACTATCTCAATCTCACTTCCCGCATTTTGTCCACCACAGAGGCCACCTTTTCCACTACTATTGGTGATTTTTCAAATCTTTCTGCGCTTTTAACTGCTTGTTGTTTTAACAACTGATTTTTGCCTTCTATCGTATGGATTTGCAATTCTTTCTGCAATTTTAGCATCTCTATTTTCTTCAAATGGAGCGAGATGAATATTAATAATGCATGTAGTTGACCTCACCTGATTGGGAAGTGAGGCTTTATTAATTATTGTTATGATAATATTTGTCGCTGATTTGCAAATCTATCTCCAATTTTAGCAGCTGGATTGTCTTCAAGCCTGATCTCATCTCAAATTCGCTGATTTTGAAAATTTATCTACAATTTTAGCTGCTGGATTTGAAACTTGATTATTTTCTTCTGTCTTATAGGCGTGGAGATTGCAGAGAGATTTGCATATTATGGGATAGGTTCGAACCTAATAAGCTACCTAACGGGGCCACTAGGCCAGTCAGTTGCGACGGCAGCAGAGAATGTAAATATTTGGAGTGGAACGGCGTCGCTTCTTCCACTTTTGGGTGCATTTATTGCTGACTCATATCTGGGTCGGTATCGGACCATTATCATCTCCTCTGTGCTCTACATCCTGGTTAGTACCCATTCAGGCTTTTGATTTGACATGCTTGTACTTTGTTTTTTCCCACTTATGGTACAATAGGTTGTGGAAGTGCTTTGCTGGTAGGCTTTGATCCTCGTTGTGTGGGCGGATCACAATTTTAAGTCAGTGGTTGTAGGGAGTACTGAACTTATTCCTCTCTTATGACAATGAGAGCATGCAAAGCATAGACACATACATACATAGGTGAGGCGGAAGTAGTGGGTATGCCAACACGACCTGTGCATGTAATGAATTCGCCTATGCCTCTTGTGACTTGGTTGAAATAAAAAATAAGTTAACAGTCAAAAACACACCTATAGGATTTTTCGAGTTTCATGCTGAACTATCAGGTGTATGAGTTTTCCACTTGAACTATCATCGACTATTTATCAAAGCATACCTCAGCTATCATTTGTTTCTTTTTCCTACCTAAAACACCATCCTTCAGGTAGGAAAAGGGAACAATTGATAGTTGATTTGTGTTTTGATAAATAGTTGGTGATAGATTTGGTAGGAAACTCGCACACCTGATAGTTCAGGTATCTAACTCGAAAATTGGAATACTTTAGGTGTGTTTTTGACCCTTCGCTCATTAAAAATTGTTCTTAGTAAATCAGGATAAAAAAGGACTCGTAAAATCGGGCCCTTCTCTGGACCTTGCACATAGCGAGAGCTTTAGTATACCGGGCTTGCCCAAGAATTATATGTGCTTGGTATTGCAAAGTCATACATGGTTTGGTTCCCATGCATCTTCGTTGATGCTGTATTATTAGGAAGGCAAACCATATACTATCCTGCTTGTGTAACATCGTTGACATTGTCTCTACTTGAAAGAGTAAATTCCTCAGTTTGGGTCCTGTACGGTTGCAGCCTGTAACTTAGCCTTACCTCCCATTGTTAGATATCTAGATGTTACATGAAAGCAAGTATTAGCTATGTGAGGATGAAGAAATTGGGGAAGTACATAGCATCTAACACAAGTAGCATAAAAGTGTGAGCTTCATGCATCCAAGGTAGTGTGGCCTAGTGGACCAATAAAGTGGACGCAAACCTTGGAGACCAGGGTTCAAATTGCATCTTTGACAAAAATAACTACGGTATTTATTGCCAAGTCCTTGTGATGGTGGGACGTTGCAATACCTGGCGGAATAGTTGAGGAGCGCATATACTAGCTCAAACGCTACAATTATCAAATAAGAAAACAGTGCGGACTTCATTCTATTATAGGGTTTCCCTCTTATCGTGATAAAAAAAAGAAAGGAGTGGGGGCATTGTCTACCTGTTTTATTGATAAGGTATTATTATTCTAATACCTTATCAAAAGTTTGACCTACAAATGTGAAACAGACCTGCAAAAGTTTGACTGTGACTATTAAAGCTTCAGATGGCATCATTTTTTAGTGGTGCTCTGAAATTTAAATTTGATGTTCTAAAGTTGGCTCTTTAGAACCAGCATATCTGTTAGAGCGAATAGATACTTAGTCTATTGCTACCTCTTGACCCGTGATGCTCTTTTCCCAGGGGTCATTTGGTTTAGAGGAATTAATAATGCAAGGATTGTAATGTGAGGATTAGTAATGCACAAATTGTAATGCAAGGATCAATAATGTAGATTGCAAAACATGAGTTATTTTGGTCATTTAGTTTCTTTATTTCATGTATGACTAATCCCTGTATTCTTGTTCCACTTCCTATCCTGCATAAAATAATATATGATGTAATACATGGATTCATGCCTAACTTATGCATGCATTATTTATGTTAGCAACAAAAATGACAACCAAACAGAGTGTGTAGTTATGCTGAATTTTATCCAAGTATAAAAAAATGTAACCAAATATTTTATTGCTTATGCTGAATAGTGAATTTTATGCTGGTATTTTCAGTTTTTCACCCCTAATACTTGAAACCATATGAGCACTTAAAGTGTGGCTCCTGCTGTAATTTCCTAAAATAGCAAGCAACCTCTCTTCACCATAGTGAGAATGATAAAAACCATAGTCTCTACCCTATTGCATGATTTGTTTGTGAAATTTTCTAAGGAGAAAACCATAATGATGGCATGATTTATGAACAAGTATGCCTCTCATTATTGACTGAAAGTACTGTCTTCTTTATGCTTTAGCAAAAAAGAATTAAGTTTGTTGAACTGCAGGGGCTTGGCTTCTTGACACTTTCAACTGTCCTCCCTTCCAGTCATTCTGATTGCCAAGATACTGCAACATGTTCTCCTCCCAAGCTCCAAATTATTTTCTTCTTCTTTTCTTTGTATCTAGTAGCTATTGGACAGGGAGGGCACAAGCCTTGTGTACAAGCTTTTGGAGCGGACCAATTTGATGCTCAAGACCCAGAGGAAAGTAAAGCTAAAAGCTCATTCTTCAATTGGTGGTATTTTGGAATGTGTGGTGGGGTGCTTATTACCCTCACTATATTGAACTACATTCAAGATAACCTTAGCTGGGGTCTGGGATTTGGAATTCCCTGTATTGTCATGGGTCTCGCACTTATTGTTTTCTTGCTTGGAAGCTTCACTTATCGGTTTAGCCAAAGAATTGATGAAAAAAACCCATTTCTTAGAATTGGTAATGTGTTCATTAATGCAGCTAGGAATTGGCAAACATCCGCTTCCGCTATATCAGTGGAACAAGAAGTTCAGGGTATTCTGCCTCATGAAGGTTCTGACCAATTCAAGTGAGTATATTTTCTGTACTACTTAATTTTAATTAAATAAAAGTAAAAAGTTAATTAAAGTCTCTCATAATGGAAGTTTAAATAAATTTTCTTTATAAAATAATCTTTAAAGGTGCATTGATACTTGTTGTTCTTCGTAATTTGAGACTCAGAAGCACTTTTTAGAAAAGGATAGCCAAACACAATTTGCTTATCGAAAGCACTTTTCAAATGAATTAGCCAAACACAAATTGTTTTTTTTCCCTTTTCAGAAGAATTTTTCTGAAAATAAAAATGCTTCTCAAAATAAGCATTTTTTAGCTGCTTGGTCAAACAAGCTCTAAGAGTTGTTGATTTGTTCTGCTGCTTTTGATAATTTAATGGAAAAATACTACAGTTCTGCAATAGGTTAGGATAGCAGAAGTGTTTCTGGAATGGGCTCTAATGTGGCTTGATTTCTTAAGCGTTAAAATGTTACAGGAACTGGCTTCAAAGAGTTAATGACTGCATAATATTCAGCTTGCTATTGAATATAAAAGCCCAATGCATGTACGGACTTTCAGATTGATTATGTATGGGATAGTGCTAGCCATTTAAATAAAATATGCTAGCCATTTAAATAAAGTATTTTGTATAAGCCTTCTCCTCTCTACCTTCATATAAGGATAAGGTTGCGTACACACCACCCTCCCCAGACCCGCTTGTGGGATATCACTGGTATGTTGTTGTTGTATAAAAAAGTCATTTTTTTTTATCAAGTGTATTTAAAGACATCTCATTATTCAACATAGGTTCCTCAACAAAGCGTTGCTGGCACCCGATGGTTCCAAGGAAAATGGGAAAATTTGTAGTATCAGCGAGGTTGAGGAGGCTAAGGCTATTCTTAGGTTGATTCCTATATGGACAACATGTTTGGTATATGCTATTGTGTTTTCTCAGTCATCCACTTTATTCACCAAGCAAGGTGCGACTTTGGAAAGATCTCTTGGTTCACATTTTGTGGTACCAGCTGCCTCATTACAATCTTTCATTAGCCTCTCTGTTGTAATTTTTATCCCTATATATGACCGTATTTTGGTTCCCGTTGCAAGAGCTATAACTAGGAAGCCATCAGGCATAACAATGCTCCAAAGAATTGGAACTGGGATTTTCTTGTCTATACTTTCAATGGTGATTGCAGCTATAATCGAGAAGAAACGTCTCCAAATTGCTTTAGAACATGGGCTGATCGACATGCCAGAGGCAACAGTTCCCATGAACATTTGCTGGTTAATACCTCAGTATATACTATTTGGTATTTCCGATGTATTCACTATGGTTGGTCTGCAGGAGTTCTTCTACGATCAGGTGCCAGTCGAGTTGAAAAGTATAGGTCTTTCTCTCTACCTCAGCATTTTTGGCATAGGCAGCTTCTTGAGTAGTTTCCTTATCTCTGTTACTGAGAACATCACTGGGAAAGATGGTCAGACCAGTTGGTTCTCGGACAACTTGAATCGGGCACATCTGGATTACTTCTATTGGGTTCTTGCTGTACTTAGTACTATCGCATTCACAGCGTACTTGTATTTCTCAAGATCTTATATATACAATAAGTCTAGTTCTCTCTAAGATGTATGGTGTACTTGTGTAGGATACCTTTAGCACGAAAATAAAGGTCTTGTCTGTACTGTAGTGTAGTGATATTCTTGTCAAATAACACCTTGTGCTGGTAGAAGCAATAGATATACATGCACTGCAGGCTGAGGTGCTTGTATCAGTAATGTGAGATAGGATTATGCAATTGTTTGTTGATCATGTAATTGTTCGAAAACTAAGTGTATGCAGATGTTTTATGTGGTGTGATTGTAATTTCAGAATACTGTCATCTTAATATAATTTGTCATCTGATTTTTTCAAGTAAAAACAATTCGACTGGGCATTACTTAAGAACAATGAGTGGGTATCCCATTTATAAGTTACAAGAAGAGCATGTTTTCTAAAATCTAAAGTATTGACAGAGAGTTATGAGAAATAAGACATTATAAGATCTCAATCTAAAAATGTTGTTTTCAATACTAATCCAAGTGCTAATGTCTTCACCAGACAATATTGCTTGTGCAAAAACATAGCAGTAAGGTTTTTAAAAATCAAACAATCACCAAACAAGTTTTTTTTTCTTCAGTAAATGTAAATGAAGGCAGAAAAGTCTTGTTTTTGTTCATTTCCTTTTTCTTCAATTCTTTTGGAACTTTGGTTTTCGGAGAGAAGAATAAATGATGCCTGACAGGTTGGGTTCTCCTACGACATAAGTGCTCTTGGATGGAGTGAGTTATTCTATCAAATCTTTGAGAAGGGTCCAATCTCGTATTTAATTGTCGGTATAGCGATAGACTTTGTATTTACTTGGCAAAAATTGAAATAAAAACATCATTCGATTCATTGATTCTCTAAAAAAAAATAATAAGGAAGATTCCGTCGTTGGTGACAAATGGAAAGCTTATGGGCCGATCGAGAGCCAAAAAGACCAATTATGATTACCATCTCTAGTCACTTTCTTCTTTTCAAGGTCCAAATGATGGAAGGTATACTTTTACATATGGAGGAAGACAACCTATATTTAGAAGACAATCAAAACACGGTTTTTTATTATCTTTTACCTTTCCTGATAAATTGTCTACACTCATAAAAATGAAAAAAAAAAACATTATTGGACCTTTTGCATAACAACCAAAAAGATTTTATGAAAATTGAACATTTTCATAGAGAAGATATAAAACAAATACTGGGCACTTTTCGTCAAAAAATGAGTTTTAAATTTATTGGACTAACTTAGTGAAAACAGCCATTTAGCACAATCAATACTCATATATTAGAAAGAACTTCATAATTAACTAGAATGATGTGTCTAGGGAGAATTCGCTTTGAAGAATTCCCTAGATACACATGTCGTGTTAGTTCAAAATTGAATCGGAGTTTATTGTTAATGCAAGAATCGATCCCTAATATTTTTCGTCACTGTTCACTTCTGGATATTTTTTTGGAATGCAGGACATCATTCATTCTATACCAACTACAAATATATGATATATCATCATGCACATTTGTTTCAGCTTTTGAACAATCCCAATGACAACTTTATTCAACCATGACTTATATATCAAAGTCATATCATCAAATCTGAAGATTCATGCTTCAGAAACTGAACACAAAAGGAACAGAAAAAAGAGAGTAGAGATCTAGATCTTTTAGCATCAAGTTTCACATTCTTTTCTTCTTCTTTCCTTTAATATGAACTAACAAAACAGTTTCAGCAATTCCACCATCATGTTATCTTGAAAGTTCAAAAAAAGATTTAAGATTGTAAGGTGCAACGACGTCTGGAGTTCCATTCCACAGTACTTCAGCATATTGTTTGTAGGCCAGCTCAGAGGGATGAAAAGAGTCGAAAAACAAGTTGTCTTTTGCGTCCTTACACAACTCGTACTTTTTTACTTGTCTCTTGCCTCCACAACTATAAATCCCTCGAAGTGGACCAGTCCCACAACACGCCGTCTTTGATGTCTTAAAACCTAAACAAAGCAGAATTCAAAGTAAATTTAGAGAATGGACGCATTCTTTAGATGAGAATTAAACATTTTACATTGCGAGTATAATTGCATTATGATATGAGCACTGCACCATGTGATAAATTTTTTGATACAGTGCAGACATGGGATGGAAAAGACAGATAAAGAAACAACCTGTAGTACTTACTGCCATATTAGCTATGTTAAAATACATCAACGTGCTCGAAGACAAAGAGACTAGATGTTGAGATTAAACATACCATATTTCGTTGGATTATCAATGCTTTCTGAAAATACTTTGAACAAGTTGAATAATGTATAGTTAAATCCAGGCAATGGCTTCTCCAGTTGTTTGACCATTCCTGGAAGAGCCGAATTATGCATTTTCGCGGTGTTTGTGATCTTCCCTATGGAATTGCTATTAAGAGCTCTAATATTAGGGAGACGCCATAGGGGAATCATATTAAGCATGACAAATTTTCTCCCTCCTTCATTGTAAATTCCCTGTCACATTAGTTTGAAAAGCACAAAGCATTAGTATAGCTACTCTCTAGCCTAAACTCAACATAGAACATGAAATCAAAACACACTCAAATTCAACAAACAAAAGAATTTATACACGGAAGTTTGAATTTGTCGTTATTTCACAGGAAAAAAGTAACGATATCTGATTCGTATTAATATCCAGTACTCTTTTCAAAATGGACTAGCTAATGAAAACGCTCATAACTCGTCAGATACCATACAAGTCTACGATATATACTGCTCATTTTGCATCAAAGACAAAATGCATGAAACTCCCAACATTACAAGTTGTAAAACCAACTCCAAAGAAATACGAAACAATTGGTTTGAATCAATAAGTTGATTACCTTCAGAACAGATGTCAAATTGCCCATAATCATGTGAAGATATTCTCTCTTAGGATACGAAGAATATGTTGACGAAGGAGCCAAGTAATCGTTACCACCAGCACTAAAAATATATACTGCATTGGAGAGGATCTGTTTGGACTCTGTTGCCCCCACCTTCTTCTTCAACAGTTTTGCAACTCTTTTGAAATATTTCAACTGTGTTTTAAGATCTATAACCTGTCAAATGGAATCAATACTTTAGAGGTACATAAAAAAGTCTTGGTGATACTAAGTAACTTGCACATTTGACATAGAAGGAATTATAGTTACTTTAACAATCTTCCTATCAAAATAGTTACTCCTCCATTTTGTTTCAATTTGTTTGTCGTACTTTTCTTTTTGTTCTAATTATTATTTATATCACAGACTTCCACCTTATATTGATTTGACAATCAAATTCAAAGATGAATAATTACATTAAACTCATTCAAAGGAAATGTCACTTACAAAACCACGATGAGTTTCGACCAAACAACCAGCACCACCTGATGCAAAGTTTACTCCATGAACAAAATGTTGCTTACCAATTTCAAAATAAGAAGGAATCAACGGCAAATTAGCATATTCAGCTGCAAATACAACAAAAGAAACAAAGTCTCATGCCACCACAGCAAAATAATAATTCTGGAAGGCCCATTGCAGTCAAAGTTTTCCATTTGTGGAAAGTCACTTAATTCCTTTTGCACAAGATAGTTGATCAAATACTCCCAAGTTATTTTCAGTTAAAAAACACTCAAAGAGAATCTTCTTTAGAACTATTGGCGAATCCAAAATTTTGAATTTACGGTAGTTGTGGATTCTTAAAATAGAAATACTAAATATTATCTATAACTAGTGAACGTGTAACTAGAACTCTAGCTCTGCTCCTACTCGAAACATTTCCAAATAATAGAACAAATTAAAGGTGATAAATTTTACCGATAAAATCAGGAATGAGACGTCCATCGGAGAACCTGCCAGTAGGATACTTGAAAAATGATTCTCCATATGGCCACCAATTTGCTTGGTACTCCGTCGTGGTGTTGATGTAGTTATTATTTCCAGGATCAAACAGTGAGTCACCGAACACGAAAAGGGCAGCTTCAGGCCTGCTAATACACACAATTGGATGAATAACACAAGCAAGAAAGACAAAGATGCACAAGTGAAACAAGCTTGAGTTCAAAACCATTGGAGTACTTGAACAAGCTTTAGACAAACAAAAAATATTAATGAGATAATCTATAGCTTCATAAATTTATATCAAGTCACGTGATACCACGTAAATTAATAAAGTTGTAGGCTCCTTGGCTGGGTTGAATGATTGGTATAAATATTATTTTTTTATTGTGAAAATAATTGAGTAGGGGACTGTCCCATTTGTAGTTGAAAAAGTGTTGCATATCTTTGTAGAATTTTCAAAGGGATAGCATGTCCTTGTTTTAGCATAGCAGCCAGAATAAGAAAGAGGCAGAATCCATCCACAGGAGACAAAAGGATATTACAAATAAACTGTAATAAAAAAGAAAAGTCTTATTCATTCCACTATAGCTATCCTCAATATATAGGAGTAGATGTTAATACATATATATTTTTATTTTTATTTGTTTTTCTCATTTTGATTTATCATAAGTTTTTTAAAAAGTAAAAAAATTTAGAATTTTATAATTATAATTAAGAGTTGAATATATATATATATATAATGTACTAGTGTTGTGCACAATGATTGAAAAAAATAGAAGTCCGGAGTCAAAATAGCAATAAATTAATTAAAAAAATCCAAAAGAGCAACATTTTTTTTTGGCACCAAAACGGTAAAGATAATCGTTTTTAACAGAGAGGAAAAGAATGGCAGTGGTAAGGCGCAGCCCACCATGCGCCTTACATCTTTTTTCTCTACGGTCCTCCTTTTTGTTTAAGCCAACTGTTTGAGCTTTTCTTACTTTTTTTTAAAAATATTTTATCTTTCTTTCCCTTTTCATATTTTTCCTATCATATAAGAAATACTATTAATTATTTTTTCATGTGTAATATATATTACAAATTACTACAAGTATAGTTTTTTTTTATTTGAATTAATTCAATTTTAATAACTGTATATAATATTAAAATTGAATTTATTTTTCTGTAAATAAACATAAAATTACGAATTTTAATAAATGTGAATAATATTATTATTTTATTTCTAAAAAAGAAAAAGAGTGACTCAACTTCTCAACATCCATTAGTTGGCGGTGGGATCAATTTGCATAATGCATATTGAAATGTGAAAATTGTATTATACTAATACTAGTTTGTCCTCGTATATTTATCTAATTAAATTAAAACTGTCAACACTTATAATTAATCGAGCGTTAAATTAATTATTGCTAATATAATTATAATATTCAATTTGTTTTATTTTTTAATTAAATTTGATTAAATAAAAATAAACGAGGACAAACTAGTATTAGTATAATACAATTTTCACATTTCAACATGCATTATGCAAATTGATCCCACCGCCAACTAATGGATGTTGAGAAGTTGAGCCACTCTTTTTCTTTTTTAGAAATAAAATAATAATATTATTCACATTTATTAAAATTCGTAATTTTATGTTTATTTACAAAAAAATAAATTCAATTTTAATATTATATACCGTTATTAAAATTGAATAATTCAAATCAAAAAATAAAATAACTATACTTGTAGTAATTTGTAATATATATTACACATGAAAAAATAATTAATAGTAGAAAAAAATGAAAAGGGAAAGAAAGATAAAATATTTTTTTAAAAAAGGAATAAAAGCTCAAACAGTTGCCTTAAACAAAAAGAAGGAATTTAGAAAAAAAGATGTAAGGCGCATGGTGGGCTGCGCCTTACCATTGACAGCCGCCATTTCTTTTCCGCTCTGTTAAAAACGATGTTAAATGAAAAAGGTAAGGCTCAGAAATTTACCGTTTTGGTGCCAAAAAATAAATATTACTCTTTTAAAAATTTTCAATTAATTTATTGCTATTTTGGCTTCAAACTAAAAAAAAAATAGTACTTCCTTTAAAATAAAATGAACCATGCATTCTTTTTAAACGAAGGGAGTAATATCGACTCTATTCTCTAGGTAAAGACACTTAATTTTGAATGTATTATAAGAGTTTGGTTGGCTAAAGTCAAATAGTCAATGTTATGAAGCTCGTTTATTATTTTTTACTGACAATAATTGATCAAGATGCAGAAACTGTCCCATTTTTATTTAAGTATTTGTATAAGAGGGAATTTTCCAAGAGAAATAAGCGTTCAACTAGTTCAGATTGGATATCAGAACTTCGATTTGATTTTTTGAATTTTAAATTCAAAAAATTAAAACCCCAATAAGTTTTGATTGAAGTTATTTTCTCAAGTTGAGTTTCAAAATTTTCTGTTCCGAGTCTATATATAAGTTGAGTTAGTCCTTACAAAAATGAACATCTTAGTTAATAAAGTATTCATGTTAAATTTCTCAAATTGTGTTGTAAGCGTAGTGGATTAAAGTAATAATTTTATTATAGAGAAAAGACATAACTCTCCTCTTCTAAACTTGACAACAAAATTTACTTTATCACATAAATTGTACGGGCGTTCATATACCCCTTTAACAATTCACAGGTGAATGGAAAAAAAATAAAGGCGTATTTTATATTAATTTTTAGAAAAACAAAATCTTATTTATATATATTATATAAAAAATTTAAAAACTCACCCAATCCCCCCCGCCCTCTTTCTTCATCTTCTTCAAAGTCCTCCACCTCCCCTTTTTTTCTTCTTCAAAATACCCCACCCCACCCCATTGTGAGACTAATCTTGTAGTGTTTGGGTGAAATTTAATTCACTTGTGAATTGTTAAGAGGGGGGTTTCTTGTTATATATATACCGCAACTGTATATTTCTTTTTATCATTAACGCTACCATTATATACACTAACCAATAAAACTTTATATACACAATCAAAAAATTATTTTGATCACCAACAATCCACAAAATTATACATACACCAACATTTACACTTATAATAACATCTATGATTATACTTATACGACAAATGTGTCTATTTGCGAGCAAATTAATCGAGCAAAAAAAAGAATGAATGTTTATACAAACAACATTAAAATTTTGATATATTCCTAATATCCACATTATAATGAAAATAC
>JBCEWC010017916.1:0-12235 GCA_038996855.1 Solanum aculeatissimum
TTATGATTAATTATCGAGTATTGACTTGGGTTTGGAATAGATTATGGGAGTCAAAGTCGATGAAATTACCTTAATGTTCTTGCCATGAATTTGAAATGTTAGATTTAGGGTAAAATTGACGTCGGACATGGTGGGATGATCAAATCAGGTGATAGTATAGCTACTCGATCGTGTTAATCATGTTGAAAATGCGTATACATGGCCCAGTGGTCGTACATGTAATGATGAGTGGTCGAAATGAGTGAAATGTACTTTTGACTATTCTGATGTGGTAGGGTATGTTTGATATCAAACACCTTAGGATAACATTGTCAATTGATGCTTAAATCCTTGTGGGCATAGGTTTGAAAATGGATAAAAATGCTTGGGGCAACTCGTAGAGGAGATTTTAAGGGAAATTGATACACTGGAAAGAGTTACAAGGGTCTTTCATGACCTGTGGATCAGTCCATGAGTCGTGATTTCCCTTCATGAAAGGTTCCAGTGACAATATTCTCTTGGAGTTTCATCATACGAGACCCTTCACGATTCGTAGATGGTGTTTTATATGAGTTACTAAGGCCTAAACCTGACTCAGGACTTACTTCCATGACTCCATCTATGACTCGTAGAGCATTCTACGGGTCATTGTTGGGTCTCGTAGAATATAGTCTAGTAGGCCAAACAGGACCGTATACTGACTTATGATACCCTCCACGAGCCATAGATCAGTCCACGACTCGTAAGTAGGGTCTCGTTAAACCAGAATTCTTTCCAGTTTATTTCTAAAATTCTCTTGTGTTCTTGATTGATTGTTCATGGAACTAACCAGTTTCATGATCATGTGTCTCACAGGTACCATGGCCCCAAAATCTAAGAAAGATTAGATACGAGCAATAAAGGCCCGCCTGCGAGATGAGGCAACTGACTCGGAGCATGCCACAGAGACTAGTGGCTCTATAGAGGAGCTTGGCATCCAACCAGACTCTGATATAGAGCCACGTCAGACTTAGGCGACTTCCCGACATGCTTCATCATAGGCTATTGTAGTTTGACATCCCAGTTTGACGAGAGAGGGGATAGAGCTAGAAGTAGCATCTAGATGACCTCCTCCGAGAAGAGGTCAGGATGGGATCGAGCTAGCAGTAGCATCTAGATGACCTCCTCTGAGAAGAGTTAAGGATCTGAGTCTAAGGAGGGGTCAAACATCTCACCATCCTCCAGCCCTCGCGCACCTGAGTCATCTCTAGATGCAACAGATAGTAGGTGGTGTGTGGAGGTCATACAAACCATCTTCACGGAGGATATTCAGCCCAACAAGCAAGGTTGTCCCACTCTATCTATATTGGAGGAGTCCCGAGTTATCACTAAAGGGATCAACACTGGGGTTGGAGGACACGATCACATGGTACGAACTCCAATGGGTGGCTCAGCCAGCGGGGAGGTACTCACCGACATTGGTGAGGGATTTTTACACCTCCTATGCGGCCACGATACACAACACTCTTCCCAAGGGGAAGACGCCCCTCAGTCAGCCCAACTTTGAGGAGGTTCAAGTACGAGGTTGGATGGTGGATATATCAGACGAAAGCATTTGGCGCATGTTGTTTGGACCCGAGTTCATGAACCCCAGATCGACAATAGAGTTCAATCGTAGAGTGTGGCAAATGCGTGACATGGGCATCATGAGGGACCCAGAGCATCGAGCTTGTTTGATGAGATGGGTGTATACCCACATTGTTGCACCTGGTCCAGACCTTGTATGGGTAGCCACACCCTCGGAGCCTATTGTCAAGGCTTTTCTTAGCTTTCTCGCCAATGTTTGGTGGGCGGTGATATGATCGAGGATCTGGCCTATGCTTGTAGGTAACACCCTAACGCTGGAGAGAGTTGTTCTGGTAGCCAACATCTTAGCCGATTATGCCACCGATTGGGCTACGCTAATCATAGAGCATATACATGATGCGGCCCTGAGGAGGTCCACGACAATTCCTTTCCCATGCTTGATACACAAATTATGTCTAGTGGCAGGGGTTCACATTACACACCACATGGATGTCATCTTGACCGTGCAGCACACATTGGATGCCGACCTGATCAAGAACGATGAGAATCTAGTTTCTATGAGGAGGACATCGAGGCCGCACAAAGTACTTGTAGACCTACTTGCCTCCATGCCTACGACCGAGCCATCTAGCTCGGGTGTTGCACAGACCACTAAGGGCCCCCCACAAATAGAGACTGCTGAGGGAAGAGGGCCCACTTTGCTACTGATGTTTTCCTATAGTCGGTGTTTGCATCATGAGCACCTACCAGCATTACATTTGTGTTGGCAGTATCATTCCATGCCCTGGAATAGAGATTGGCACACGCTGAGTCACAGTTGGCTCAACTTCTATAATAGTTGAGGCCTTAGGTCCACCAAGTTGTTCAAAGGTGGAGAGTCGTATGCAGGCATTCACCATCACTGTTATTAGAGAGGTACTTGCACCGGTGGATGCCCACATCAATGCTTTCAATAAGCGAATCCAGATGTGCCTCTGCATAGCGACTCTACTTGATTTGTTGGCCATCCAGATGGAGGTTCAGCAACTCTAGGCCAACATTGCTGCAGCATTGGTTGCACCAGTAGGTTTTCCATCTGCTACACTAGATGCAACACCTATCATTGACATGTTCGCTCTAGAGGAGCCTACACATACTTTCCTCGGGAAGCAGCCTCACATAGATGATCCAGATGTAAAGTTCCAGTGTGTAGAGCAGACAGATGAGGAGGAGCTGAGGATCACTCTTTCCAGATCTCGAGAGGAGGAAGAGGGCAGATAGGAGAGCACCTGATAGATGCTTAGAGGCGTGAGTTCCTCCCATTCTTCTCCGATAGATTAGGATTCCATAAGATCTATGGAGGGTGGATACATGAGATCGAGAGAGGTGCTTCGGTGCCTAGGTATGTTCCTTTTTTATGTCTGTCCTTTACATGTTATTTTTGTGCATTGAGGACAGGGAAAATTATTTTTGATGGGGTGTGGGTTGTTATATAGTCTCGGTGAAGTATGAGTAACTTTGGCTTATAACTACCCCAATATTTGACATCCAAAGGGTTTTCTTGCCTGTGTTCTTTTCCTGTGGATTTTATTTTATGTTGAACCAGCATATCTAGGATGTTTTAAGTAGCATGTGTAGTATATAGTATTAATACCATTGGCATAGTAAGTATTTGTGTAAAAATGATACCTACTAATTTCTTTTTGTTAATCTGTTAGTGATCATGCATGATTAGGCTATCCTTATAGTGTTTCTTCTGTCAAGTGTATATCTGTAATAAAAAGCATGATCTGATTAGTTGTGTAAAATATGTACAGCAGTACCATGAGCGAGTGAGCATAATTGCATGATTCTCTACTGTACTGTAATTAAAAACTTGCCCTGTTACTCAGGATTTAGACCTTAGGTTAGTTGGATTGGAAAGGATCTTAGGTCATTGTTCTAATTGAGTCGTCTTAGCCTAAACAATCAACCAAAATATAATTATCCCTTGGTCCCTATTTTGAGCCTAACATTGACCTTGTTCTTTGTAAACACCTAATATCCTGAGCCTTAATAAATGATACATCCCAGTTCGACCCTAGTCTTTCCTTGAACACTATGAACCTCAACTCAGGATAAAAGCCTAAGTTAAGGGTGGCTACCTAACAAGTGGCCCTGGTTCGAAGGTTAGATATTGTGCACATCAGCTTAGGCCAAAAACCTAAGTTGAGGATGGATGGTATAAGGGGAAGTCATAAAAGAAGAAAAAATGCTTAATGATATAAAGAAAGAAAAAAAATAATAAAAGGGGTGCAAGAAAAATGAGTAATTTTCCAAAATTTGAAAGAGTATACATGAATAAGGGAAAAGTATTAAAAAGAAGAAAAATACAGCCCTAGACAGGCAAAAAATAGGAGAAGAGGAGAAGAAAAGAGAAGTGATAGGTTGATAGGGCGAAAGTGGTAAATAATGCAGTTTCAAGGAGGGTCGTAGTCACTATTTATCCAGATAATCATTCCAAAGCTCCCCGAGCCTACATTACAAGCCTGAAAAGTCCTAACGTGATCCTAGTTCAACTAGTCGACAGATCATGAGTCTAGAGTATAGGGGCAAACATATGGTATTAGGTACAGTAGTTGAATGTCTTTTGTTTTTGATACAGTCCCAATGAACATAAACTAAAAATCATAAATTATATCATCCAGTGTGTTGAGGGAACTTCTTTCTGTGAAGGCGCACTTGCATTGTACTATTACACATGACTAGTTCAGTGATATGTGATTTACTTATGGTTGCATGACTTGTCATAGTTTCACTACTGGAAATTAATAGTCTGCATTGGTTCACTAGATAGCTAACTGATATGGTTTTTGAGGAAAATTGGGTATCTATTTGAGGTTTTGATGTACTCTGTGCCATTAGATTGATTTATGTGTCTCTGTGTTGCTTAGGTAGATTGAGTCCGTCTCTTGAGGACAAGCAACAATTTTAAGTTGAGGGTGTTGATGTGCTATCAAAATACAACACTTTTAATGCTTGAAACTTGGGATTTTGTACATTCTCAAAGCGATGTTAGTAAGTTTGATGTTTGTTCTTATTTGTTTTTGTAGGATTTTAGTATTGGCATAGTTCTGAGCATAAGATGTAGTTTTTGCACTGAAGAGGCAATTTATGAGACCCTTTATGGGTCGTGGGTCATTCCACAAGTAGTAGAGGGGGTCTCATTTGTTCGTCCAGTGAGGAGTGCAGACGTGAAGTCTACTCTAAGAGACCTGAGCACGAGTCGTGGACCAACATACGGGTCGTAGAGTGAGCTCGTGAACTGAGGTAGCTGAAGGTCAAGAATCTCTAAAAGCGGCTCAGACGAGACCCTTCACGGGTTGTGGATGACTTCACAACTCGTGAAGGAGGTTCGTACCCATCTCCAGTAGCTGGAAAACCTTTAAAAGACCCCGACTCATGAGTTGTGAACTATCATATGGGTCATATCGAATGTTCGTGACCAGTGCCGACACAATTATCCTATTTTGTTTCGACTTTTTATTTCTAGTACTATAAATAGTTTTTTAGATTTTTTTTATGAATAGACAGAAGAGGAATAGTCATAGAACGAGAGAAAAATACTTGTGAACATCTTTTGTGATTTTTAATTAATTCAAATTTGCAATTCCATTGAGTTTCCAGATTTTGTTCATCAACTCTTGTTGTGTAAGTTTTTAATTATGTATTCTCCCTACATGATTTCTGCTAAAATAATAAGGATGTGTGGCTAAGTCCACATCTAGGGTTGGGGTAACCATGACACACTAGTAAAGTAGAACCAGATTACTTGTAATTTCTTGAATGGTGATTAGGATGCATTAATTAACTTCTTCAAATTAATTGAATTTAACGTAGGCCTAAGTTAGAAATCGCCTAGTATCACTTGCTCGATCCAAGAAATGATGAATAAGAACAGAAGTAATTAACAGAGGTTGATTGACTATTTCTCAATTATTCATGCTACTAGGGGTATTAGTTTTGGTCTGGGATGAAAAGTGAGGGTTCGTAACGATACATCACAGAGACCGATCTATTAATGTGATGAAATTCACCTAGATGCCCGATCAAGGATTTAGGAGAACTTAACTCATTGTCCTACACCTATACACCAAATAAGAGTTGCGAGTATCCAAAAACACTTAGCTAGGAAGTCATGGGGAACACGTGCCCTAGTTAGTTTCTCTACTGGTTACATAAAAATCTGCTATTGTAGTTAGGATTTACTTTTACTGTAATTTCTCCTTTTTTACATTTGTCATTTTTATTTTTCTTTGTCTGGGAGATACTAGAGTATATCTAGTCAAGTTACTGAACGTGTGCTAATCCAAGATGTACCTTATTCCTCGTGGTACCGACCCTAACCAAGTTAGGTTTAAATACTTGTACGATTGCTTCAAAACCTTCTAGTAGGGGTGGGTGCTAAGTAAGCGCAGAGTCGACACAATATTTTGGAGTCCAAAATGCCGTGTCAAGTAGAGTCTTATTCATGGGTGTGTTGTGCACCATACCTATGAGTGAGATTCCTACTTTGAAGTAGGAAGATGTAAATATGGATTTTGTTATTGGCTTGCCTCGTACCCGTAAACAATTTGATTCTATATGGGGTATTGTTAATCAAATCACCAAGTCTGCTTATTTTCTACCAGTCGAGACTACTTACAATGCCGAAGATTATACTAATTTGTATGTCCGAGAATTATTAAGGTTGCATGGTGTACTTATGTCTATCATATCGAGTCGTGGTACTCAATTTACTTCTCACTTTTAGAGATTGTTTCAAAGAGGACTTGGCACTAAGGTTAAATTGAGCATCGCTTTACATCCTCAAATTGAAGGCTTGTGTATTGAAATTTAAAGCAAATTAGGATGATCATCTACCGCTTATCGAGTTTATCTATAATAGTGGTTTTTATGCTAGTATCGGTATGGCTCCATTTGAATCTTTGTATAGTAGGAGGTATAGATCCCCGGTGGGATGGTTTGAGTTAGGTGAGATGGCATTGATAGGGCTAGACTTGGTGGTTGAGGCTATGGAAAAAGTGAAGTTGATTAGAGAAAGGTTGAGAACGGCTCAATTCGCCAAAATTCTTACTCGGATGTTAGGAAGAGGGACCTTGAAGTTCATGTAGGTGATTGGGTTTATGTGAAGGTTTCACCTATGAAGGGTATTATACGTTTTGGTTAAAAAAGGGGTAAGTTGTGTCCCCGGTATGTTCGACCATATGAGATTGTTCAGCGGATTGGTAATATCTCTTATAGATTGGAGTTGCCTTTGGATATGAGTTTTATTCACCTGGTGTTCCATGTGTCGATGTCGAGGAAGTTGGTTGGTGACCTAAGGTCTATTGTGCCATTGGAAGGTGTTGCGGTTGAGGATAACTTGACTTATGAAGAGGTGTCGATTGAAATCTTAAATAGGCAAGAAAAGTGGCTTCACAACAAGGACGTGGCTTCGGTTAAAGTTCTTTGGAGAAATCAACGTGTGTAGAGTGCTACATGGGAAACAGAATTGGATGTGATGAGGTGATATCCCTATCTCTTCTAATCTACTCAAGCCTAAGGTACTAGGTTCTTTCTATTTCAAATGGTCCTAATTCTTTATCCCTTGGGTTTCATGATGTGACACGCATACATGTGCACGAAAATGATTTGAATGATGTTTTGACATGAGTTTCAATAACTTTATGATTTTCAAATGATGAAATACGCATTGCGTCTTTATGCTGAAATGTTTCTTGTTTAAGTCAAGCCTTTTAAGCCTTGTTCTAGCCCATTCGAGGATGAATGTTCTCAAGGGGGAGATGATGTAACAACCCATACTTTTGAAAACCTTGTGAAGATGGTTAGATCTTATTTTGAACTTATTTTGGTTGGTTAATGATCTCCATGAGTTTCTCTTAAGTGGCCATGTTCAAAGAAATCACATTGGTTCAGTTTTGCATGAAGTTTTGTGGAATCAATGACTTTAAATGGTCATATCTCTCTGCAAAAGTAGAACTAGGTGGGCCATGACCTATCAAATTTAAGATCTTTGAGTTATTATTCCAACACACTTGGTTTTACTTGATTTGAAGCTCGAATGAAGAAGTTATGGCTTTTTTCGTAAGACTACCTGTGCAGGGATATTTCTGGAAAATTTGACCAAGGCATGGCACTACGGGACCCCATACGGGTCGTGAGCCACCAAATGGCTCTTTTGGATGTCTCATGGTCCTTAATACAAGTTGTAACGAAGTGTTTCATGAAGGTATTGACCCAAGGACTGGTTCTAAGTATGAAATTACCGTTTTGGAAACTTGCGTCATGTTGACGGGAGGCCAAACGGCCCGTGAAGTCTTGGACGACTCGTGTGGCTGCTTCTCGTGTAATCCTTGACTGGTTAAAGACCAAGTCAAGCCACACGTACCACTGGACGGTCTGTGAGACATCACACGGCCCGTGAAAGTGGTCGTCAAAGTGTCGATGTGAAAATTTTTCTAAGTATGGACTCTCATATAAACCGTTGGAAGGGTCAACTTTAACTAGTCATATCTTTTTGCACTGGAAGAACTGGGTTTCCCATTACCTATCAAATTGAATCTCTTTGAGTTATCTTTCCAAGGTAACTCGTTTCACTCAATTATGAGTTCGTAGTAAGAAGTTATGCCAGTTTTTGTAGAAATTGTCTGTGCTGAGACAGTGAGCTTCACGAACCGTGAAAAGGATCACGACCTGTGAAGCTGGCCGTGGGGGCTTCTGGATAAAATTTCAAGGGTCATTGTATTGTGGTATTTTTGATATTTTGGCTCATCCCAAAGGCTTTTTAAGACCTTTATGCCCCTCCCCCCTTTACACTCCTAATCAGATTTTATTCATTCATTCATTCATTCTCATTCCTCATTCAACACTTAGAATTATATTCAAGTTTACTCTTAAGAACTCCTCTCAAAACTCTAGCCATAGCTTGGGAATCAAGGGAAGGCTCTATTCTTTATCAATTCTTCTTACTTTTCTTGGCTAATCAAGGTATGTGGGATTGATTCATGGTTCTTCTTTCAACAATGAAGACCCCAATACTCTTTTACACTTGATTTTATGAAATTTAAGTTTACTTTAAATATGGGTCTTTAAACTTATTATTGATTTGATTAAATTTAAGTATTAGTTGTACTTATAAGATGATTTTAAAAGGATTTAAGTTCAATTATCATGATTTGTATTGAGATTATGAAGATTCAATTATGCATGTCCCTTTAAGTCTTAAATTCAAGCATGGATAGTATGAATTATATTTTTAATTGTGGATTTCACTATTATTTAAGAATGAATCTATCTTTATATGATGATTTAAATGCCGATCTCCATTACCCATGTTATTCATTCATCATTTATTGCATTTTCATTCATGAGCATGGATTTTTATGAAGTATATGATGTGGGCTAAGTCCCAAAGATGTTTATGACTATGTTTTCAAGCAAAGAATGGGTATGACAAGGTTATGATCACACTATGTCTATGATATGGCTCTTTGAGCAAGAATGGGTGTTTATACCACTATGAATGATAAGAATAGAGCTACTCCTATGCATGAAAGTATAACATGAAACATTATTTGGCTCTTTAGCCCGATAAAGCATGATTACAAAGTATGTTTGACTTTTTAGTCACGTATGCATGAAAGTAAAGAAAGTGATTTGGCCTTTAAGCCCAATTATGCATGGTTATGATTTCAAAGTACATATCTTCCATTTGAAAGCATGTATATATGTATATGTATTATTGTGGAATGATGGCTTAGCACCGAGGGATTGGAGTTGTGCTGGACTATCTCCAAGGGTCCATACTCTTTTCCATCAAACTATGTGCCAACACAGATTTATGGTAACCTTTACCAAAATGACCGGGTCATAAGGTAAGGCTACAATTATGATATAATATGATATGATATGATATGTTATAGAAATTCTTCCGAAATGACCGGGTCGTAAGGAGGGTGGCCATCACACCGAAATGATCGGGTCATAAAGTGTGGTATAGATTACCTTTGGCAAGTAGTCTACTATCATCCGATGGGAGGCTTTTATCGGGCGAATTCATGTAATAGCTCGTATGGGTTTGAGATGTCAGTTAAGGTTACATCCCCTCTATATGTAAGCATTATCACATTCATACATCATGGATTTCATGGCATATTGATATTGTATCCTTTCTTATATTCTTCTTTCTATATATATGCCCTTATCATCTAACATTGGTTTACAGGTTGTTCATGTCATATTCATTGCATGCCCACATACTTAGTACATTCAAACGTACTAACGCATACTCTTTTGCCTGCATGATCTAACCATGTAGGAACCAGAGACTACATCTATCCACCTCTTGATGGTTAGCTTGGATCTTTGAGTATCATTTGTGGTGAGTCCTATGTTCCAAGGAAAATACACACCATCCATCTAGATCTTATGCTATATTGATTATGTCTTTACCTTGAGGGTGAGCTCGGGACATGTCTTGGCCCCCACCGTATTCTAGACTAGAGACATTGTTGGACACTATGGAGTTCTCCGTACGAGTATGTTATATGTATACTTGGGATGTTATGATTAAATGTTATGTTTGGATATGACGATTATGCTTATGCTAGTATGGTTTGTCTAATGAGAACGTGTTTATATGGACAGTCCCAAGTCCCTTCTCGCCCCCATAGCGTGAGTCATATTTACCCACCCCTTAGAACATATTTGTTATGTGCTATGTTATTCATGCAAATCCTTTCCCCCATGACATCCCCATAGCTTAAGTCCAAAGCCCCGTAATTCCTTAGAATAATGTGTTTCTTGTTAAATTACGTGCTTCCGAACCAATGATGTGTAAATTGATGCTAAGGTGGCTTGTTTGAGGTCTCTCGGATTCTCATTCGCCATTTCACATCTAGGTTGTACTCTAGGATCATGACAAGAACTCAATTGACACTTTGTTAGAAGTACAAAATTATGATACAAATATGAGGTTGGTTTTAACAGAGGGAACATATAAAACATTAGAAAGATGAAACTTTTTGGCCGGAGAGAAATAGTACCAGAACCAACATGTGAGATAGACAAACCCGAGCCATCAGTTTGGTGCAGTTCGTCACTACCATCATATGGTGAATGAATAGATAGATTTCTCAAGTCATTAGTGATGTGATGGGATGCACCAGTGTCTAACAACCATTGCTGATCAGATCCTGAATTCACATTAGTGTAGTGTGATTGAGGATTCCCTGAAAGCAAGTCCCTAAAATAGTCACACGCTCGATAACACTGTTTGACATGATTCCCATATTTTTCACAAAATTGACATTGGACTTTGGCTTGGGATCCAATGCTGCGAGAATGTTATTTTGGCATAGCATTTTGAGACTTATATGAAAAGAAGTTCACTAGAAGATTAACAATAGAATTTTTATATTGAAAATATTGATTTATCTTCCCTGAATTACCTTGTTTTTACTGATATAGAGATATAGTATTTGTACCTTTGTGGACATGATTTGATGTGACTGGAGTGGTGTCAAATGTGGGATCTGTTTGTTTCAAATACAATTCATGAGCCAGTAGCTTGTCTTGGAGTTCATCAAATGATATGATAGTATCTCTAGCATGAATAGCTGCAACAATATCTTGAAATTCATATCCAACACCACTATGAACATGAACCACAAGATCTAACAAGGCCTCCACACAAAGAGAGTTCTTCAGCAATTTATTTGATCAATTGAAGATATAGGATAACTAGTTGTGAATCTCTCTTTGTTCTGGTAGTTTCTCACGTAAGGATAAATTCTCCGTAGCTGATTTGTTTCCGTGGAGATTTTGACATCTACAATTGTGTTTATTACTGAAAAGAATATAGAAACAAAATGATTGCCAAGATTAACTGGTCCTGACAGTCCCAAAATTCATACTCAAGGTTAGAGACTTGTTGATCATCTTTTTCCATGGGGATTGGGGGTGACTTGTTCACACCAGTGAAAAAACCCATAAGATTGTGACCACGAAGTAAAGGAGTAATTTGAACTCTCCAAGTTGGGTAGTTTTGAGAACAAGTTTCAAAGGGAGTTGATAGCCATTGATAGAAATCAAGGTTTTTATACCATAAAGTATTTTAGAATGGAATAATTTTTCTCATTTATTGTTCAAAGAATACAATGACATAAATAATGAAGAGTACTTACTACTAGGTAATCAAATCTCTACAAACCAACTAGAATACCATATATATAATATTACATATCTGTAACAATAAGGTTGATCTATCCTTTTGATTTGAAATATGATTGGATAAAACTATCCTTAACAGAAAAACACAAATCAGAAAATCAAACTTCAACAACAAATATCTGAATAATACATTATATTTATGAACAATCAAAAGTAAAAATTGATTTAGAAATTTGAATGAGTTCAACTTAGTATTCTAAATCTAGAATCAAATATCATAAGGAAGAACAAAAAATACTTTTTTATATCTTCTTTTTCACTTTTACTTAGTACAACATATGCCGAATGGAAATTGATTCAAGTACCAAAAGAAGAAAAGAGGAACCAAGAAGGAAAAATTGAAGGCAAACAGAAAATAGAGATTAAAAAATATTTGAAAATTGCAATTGAGAAGAACAAAGATGAGGAGAAACAAAAGAAATTCTATCGCCAAGGAAAT
>JBCEWC010017917.1:0-12235 GCA_038996855.1 Solanum aculeatissimum
TATAATATCTTTTGCAAATTTGATGAAAGAAGATTTTCTTGAAAATATGGAGAGAGAGGATATAAAGAAGAATATGAAGATAAAAATGTGGAAAGAGAAAGATTAGATTGAGATATAATCAAATTTCTAAATTATAGTAATCAAATCCCTTAATTATAGTAAGAGATTATTATTGAAAATTGAAATATTTAATCATTTATATACATTTTAATTAATATTGACTTTTAATTTAATAAAATTAAATGTAATATTGAAAAATACAGATCTGTTAAGACCTGTAATTAAAATGTTAATAGTAGTAATTATAAAATAGTACATTTAAAAGGTGTAATATATACTCTTAAATAGATATGTGGGGAAATATTTACTTTAATAAATAAATTTTGGATAAAATTGTCCTTCACATCTAACAAAATAAAAAAAACTTATATTTTGATAATTAAATGGAACTTAAAAAGTTTTTGCTTTTCTCTCTTTTTTTTGGAGGAATTTTCATAAATAACCTACACCTGAAACTTAATATGGTCAAATAACTATATTTTACATAATTATACGGCATAACCTTGGCTATGTGACCTGGAGGAGAGGACAGAGGCGAGCGAGAACGAGAGAGGGAGGAGAGAAGCAAATTGTATATGTGTATTTGTCAAATTATATGTGTATATGTATAACTAATATACATAATATTTGTATATCTGGCAAGCGAGATTGAGAGAGGGAGGAAAGAGGTGAGCGAGAGAGGACAAAGAGTGGAGAGAAGCGAATTGTATATGTATATTTGTCGAATTAACTATGTATTTTTGTCAAAATAATTGTATATATGCAGTTGATATAGATATATAATTGTATATCTTGCAAGAAATTGTAAGAGAGAGGAGAGCGACGAAAGAGAAAAAGACAAGAGAGAGAAAATAGCAACAAAATCCTAATTATAGATATAAATTATAATTTTTTCAAACTATAGTTGTATAATGTAAATACATATCATATGTTTGTTTAATTACGTTACGTTATTTTTCCTTCTTTTTTCCCTGCATTTCTTAACTTTTTTCTTACGTTTTTTTTTCTTTTTCTTCTTTTTCTATTTCATTTTTTATTAAGTATTTTTTTTCTTTTCCTTGTTTCTTTATTTTTTTCTCTTCTATTTTTTCTTTTTTTTTCATTTGTAACACCTCGTACCTTGAAAAGTTGAAAACTGAAAAAGGTGTAAGAATTGGGTTCTGGACAAGCAAATACAAGCCCATCTACGACTCATGGTTGGGTTTACGCATCATAGATAGGTCTCGTGGATGGGCGGTGGACTTGGTAAAATTTTGAAAGCCTAGAAGTCAAAGCACGAAGCTCTGGCCCGTAGACTAGGGGATCAAAACAGGTTTCTAACATTTGGAAGGTGTTATCAGACGAAAGCTTCTATGAGTCGTGGTTCATTCTATGGGCCGTAATTTGGGCTCGTGGTTTGGGACTTTATAGGGTGAATTTTTTTTAAGCTTGGGACGAAATTACGAGGGGTGTTTATAACTCGTAAATAAAACTACGGACCGTAGAGTAGTGTTCATAGATGGAGACCAAAGACTGATTTCAGAAGTTCAAAAAGTGTCACCAGGACGAAATCTAGGACCTACGAGCCGTAGATCAGGCTCATGGACCAAGCTTGATAATTTTATTGAAGGGGTTTTTGGTTATTTTCTACCTGCTTATTCCCTAAACTATATCATTTGTACCCTATAACTACCCATAACCGCCTCAAATTCTTCCAAAACATATTCATTCTCATTCACTCCCAAATTCTCTCGAAATCTCTTAAGATTTATCTCTCAAGAATCCTCCATATAAGCAACCTAGGACGATTCCAAGCTTTTCAAGGGATTCAAGGTTAATTTCTTTCAGATTTCTTAGATCTCTTCATCTATGTACGTGGGTTTTCACCCATGGATCCATTTCATTCATGGGTCCCATCAATCTTCTCTCAATTTTCAAGTGTAATCTTTATGAGTTTCATGATTCCACTCTTAATTGCATGATTTATGTTACCTACATTCAATTATATTTATATTAATTTTAATTGCATTAATTGCATGATTTTCAGTTAAATTTCACTTACTTATCATTTAGGGCTATGAAATTGTGACAGGTTCTCTATATTATGATTTGATTTATTTTTAATTGCATGATTTTGTATGAATTCCATTTGATTTCATGATTTTATATTTAATTGATCATGAACCCATGTTTTGCTCTAATTTTTATTTCAAACTATGATTTATGAAGAAGGTTACAAGTATTTAAGTATGACTATGATTATGAAAGGTGACCTAAGACCCTAATATGATATAATTTGAAAAGGGTAGGAAGATTGTATCCATATTACATGCAAGTTAGGAAAATGAGTTATTCCTATGATTTGAAATGATTTCCTTGTTTATCCTTCCTATTTTACAAGTTATGAGATTATGACTAGTATAAGCTATGAATTTTGATATTTACTGTTATGTTACATGTTTATGTATTCTGTCAAATTTGACTTAGCTCAGAATGAGGCTTGAGGTGGGGGTTCGACCCAAGAAATCCTTATATAAAGTCTCTAAGTCAAATAACTATGTGTCACCGTAGATTTATGTTGTCAATATGGCCTAACTAGTGGATCCACATATAGCATTATAATTCATGACACCCACCTAGTGGGGTAGAGTTCTACCTTTGCAAGTAGACTCTTCTTTCTCCGATGTAAAGGCAATGTCGAAATTCCATGTAATAGCCCGTATGATCTTATTATCGGTTATGGTCCTATTCTCACATATGTATGGTATTTTCAAACTTTATGCAATGTTATTTCATATGGTTTAAATATGCTTTGACCGTTTACATGATTACTTCACTATTCCTTAAAATTATATTGTGAAGCTATATTTGATCACTGTACTTCATGTCTACTTACTTTACTTTGCATGCCCACATACTTAGTACATTTCAATGTACTAATGCATATTTTTTGCTTACATTATATGCAACAACCCTCAATTTAGGAGATTAAAAGTGCATAAAAAGTTGAACTGAAAAATGATTAGGGTCAATTCATGAGGTCTATTCACTACCCGAGGAAAGGATGATGACCCGTAGATTAACCCTGTAAACATGAACTTCAAGAAAGGGAAATTTTTTTCAAGTGTGGGATAACTCACATAGCCAATGACGACCTGTAAGATATTTGATGACTCATATATAGGGACATAGATGAGAGTACCAAACATGAAGGAAATTTAGAATTTTTGGAAAGTGACCTACGATTAACAGCACGGTCCGTGGACCATTTCACCGTCTGTAGGAAGCCTTAATAGATGGGGTCTAGTAAAATGTAAAAAATGACTAAGTATGGAAGGATTCTATGATCCAACCACAAACCCTAAATCAAATGATGGCTCGTAGAAAAAAGTTTCGTAGTTTGGATCGGCAAAATAATTTTTGAAGATTGGAGAAAAGGAGAACAGGATGGATAGGACCACAGTCCGTGATTTGAACCACAGCCCGTAATCGGGCTTCGTAGGTCTTATATGACAGTTTTAATAAAGGGTAGTTTTGTCATTTTTGCCAATTCAAATCCTAAACTAGGTTGTTTTGATGAACTTTAGGACTTTAAATCAGATTCTAAACCTTATGAATCTCTCATTCCTTTGATTCTCCTACTCTCAAAACTTTCCAAGGCATTCATTCTCTCTTCAAGAACAAGCTAAGGAGGCTAGGGGTTCTTTCTTCAAATAGCAAATTTCTTCTTCCCAAGCTTACCAAGATATGTGAGTTTGATTTATGGGTCTCCTTTTACCCACAAAGTCCTACATAATGCCTTTTACCTTTTTTTTAAGTTCCTTCAAGTTACAATGCATGTTAAAGATGATTTCATGATATTTTAAGTTACTACATGTTCCTAATGTTATCCCATGATGTTATATAACATGTTTCCATAAATTTCAAGTTAATAATGATGACCCAATGATGTGGGCTTAAGTAATGATGTGTGGGCTATTTTACCATGTTTTGAAACAAATACTTTCTCATGATTATGCATGATTTCATGATTTATGATTGTTTCAACTTAAGGACTTAGTTCACCTAGTTTCAAGTCAAGTTTTGCATGATTTATGATAAAACTTAGGGCATTAAAGAAAGGTTTTAAAGTTATGATTTGTCAAAGATATAAGCATGTTGACATAATTTCCCTAAAGATATTTAAGAAGGTCCCCAAGATGAAAGGACAACACTCACTTGGTGGTTCCTTAAGTTTGAACTACTCTTAAGATTGCTACTTATGATTCTAAGTATCATAAATCGACTAAGTATACATTTTAAAGATTCTGTGGGATGACTTAGCACCGAATGTGACATTGACGTGAGGTTCGGTAAGGAACCTTAGTAGAAACCCTTTGTCTCATTAACAATGTGCCACCATAGGAGCCCTTGTAGGCTAGGCTAGTGGATCCACATAGGTCATTTATGTTATGTAAAAAAACATGCAAAGTGACAGAGTTCCACCCAGCAAGTGGTCTCCCCGTGCCAACGTAGGGGGTTATGTTGGATCCTATATAGTAGCTCATATGGTCTTATATGTCAGTTATGGTCTACTCCCATAAGTCTATGATTTTATGACACGGCTCCATCACATGTGTTCTTTATATACATAACTTTTACTCATCTTGATACGATATTCCTTGTGCATGTTTAAATTCATATTTAAAGTTTCATTTATCGTCCCATGCATGTTCTTCTTTACTTACAAATAATGGCATTACAATTTCATGTTTGCATTGCATCTCACATACTTAGTACATTCCAAAAGTACTAGCGTCATATTTTGCCTGCATGATTTAACCATGTAGGGGCAGGTGCTCCTCCACCAGCTCATAGCTAGTTTTCAGGTGTTCGAAAGTAGTATTTTTGTGATGAGCCCTTAGTTCGGGTCTCAACTATTTTCCTTCTTGCTTGTATTTGAGACATTGATGTATATGTTGGCCCTTTGAGCTTTTATATTTTATGTTGTTAACATTTGGAGTCTTTTCTATTTGATGGAGATTGATCGTCGATCGATCGATCATTCCATGGTTTAGATGGTATGATGTTTGGACAATATATTTATGTATGCTTTTTAATGTTGCTTCATTGTCATATAGTGTCCTTTTCCCTATTTATTTCCGCAAATGCTTAAGTTTTATGCATGTCAATGCTTGAGATATTAAGGATGGCTTGGATGAGGTGCCTTTGGATATCTCCTTCGTCGTATGATGACTGGACCCTTAGTTCGGGTCATTACACTTATATAAACTTGAATTCTATTATCACTAAGATTTAAACCTTAAATTTTATTATCATTAAGACTTACATGAACCTTAAGTACTTGATAATATTTGTTGTTGGTATTTATTCTATATGATAAGTATCAAATGAAAAAATAATACTTATATTCATTATATATTTTTTAATTAATGATATCAAGAATAAACATATTCGACTAGAGGAAGAATCTTTATTAAATAGGATGTCTCCCAAGCGCCGAGGGTTAACTATCGTATTCTCAATCGGCTTTGCCTTGCTGCATACTTTTGTTTAATATTCCTTATAACTATTCTCCGATCACCAAAATCAATAGCAAAGTGGATATTGAGCAGAACGACTGACTTAATATTAATCGCACCAACTGCTTTCATAGACCACCCATAATTATCCTTGAGTCATTTCCCTTAATATTGATAAATAATATGTACAAATAAAAAATTATTACTTCTATTGCTGGAAACCAAAAGTCTCATAAGCTTTTTCATTTATTGAAACGAGAAACAACATGGAGTTCCGCTACCTACGTAAGAAAATTTATAGCATCAGTAATGACTTCATCATAATTTTCTGAAATTCATATTCATACACAAACGCCTACACAATATCATCTCTCGCGCATAAAACTGAGATTCTCTTACACTGCAATTTCTCCAAAAATGCACAAGTTACAAAACTGAAGTGATTTTTCAGAAATAAGCATGTTTCTGTGCTCTCTGGCATGTTCCAAAACTTGCATTTCAATCATTCAATTGTCGTCTAACAAGAGATGACAGTTATAGTGTTGGGGATGTTACTTTCAACAGATTGTAGCCACAGCTAGTTGTGTTTGTACGTCCCAACAATAGACAGTTTCAACCTCAAGGCAATCTCTAAATTGGACATAATACTATGTGACAATTTGTTCTCCAGCAATATGGACTACGGAACCATGTCAAGTGTAGTTCTATGATTGCTGGATTGAATTCAAACAACACTGCTCTCAACGTATTCCATTGCTTTCCTTTTCATGACTTTTATCCGTTCATCATCATTAAGCATTTTTTCATACTCAAGATACTTCTTAAAGAGGAACTGCATTCTAGACATCACAAACCATCAAAAAGGGATAGGGCACCACTATCTTAAAACAAGACAAAAATCAATTGAAAGGAATATCTTAACGAATATTCCATGGTCTTGAAAATAAAATAATCACCTTCTAGACATCATAAATCATTAGAAAGGGATAGGGCACCACCATTTTAAAACAAGAAGAAAATCAATTGAAAGAAACAACTTAACGAATATTCAAGGGTATTGAAAATAAAATAATGCCCTTCATCTTTTTGGGTGAAAGGTTGAGAGTAATTGCCCTTTCAAATAAGGCACGGATCACATCTTTATCTCCCAGTCGAATCTCCTATTCATTTAGTTTAGTTTTGAGTCATATACACTAAAAAGTATTTTCTTCACCTACACATAGAAGTGCAGTTCTTTTTGGATACTCACAAAGCATCTTCTCAAATAAGGAGCGACCCTTGTCAGGAACTCCACACTTGAACTCTAGAATAGTTGTCTGTGTATTAAAGTTAATATGCTTCCATGGAGGAAGACTTGGCAAAAGATGATTCACCACTGACTGAAATCTATCTCAATTTTGTTTCAACAACCACTGAACCTGCCTGAGCCACACCTAACTGCACAAATGACTAAAAACGTTAGCAAGAACGAAATAAGGATCAACCAAAGTATTTCCAAAACCACTCTTAGGTGCTAGTACCTTGCACCAATGCTTGAACTTCTTAACCATCTTGTTAAGAAGTCCATTCATGAGTTTGTGTTGCTCAGTCCTCCCATCCATCCCTAATAAGACAAATGCACTTTTTAAGTTCACAATATTGCAATGCTCTTTGGAATACTTTTGCAATGGCTTCCTGGATGGTAATCAATAATATGGGATTCAGAAGCAAATACTGTAATTGAAAAGTGAATATAACAAAAATAAAAAATGACTCAATATCATTGTTTAGATATACGTCGGAGGGATTTCCATACTTGTTTTCTAAATTGAAGTAGGTGACCCAAACATTCAGCTTTTCTAAGAATTAGGGTTTAGGATAGAGTAGCTTCCAAGAAACTCTGACTGAAATATGACTCATATTGTAGAGTCCTATAAAATTTTGATGTCTACAAATGCTCCCTGCTTCAAGGCTTGTTGGAGTGTAAACTTGATGAAACTCACAGATGAGACTAGAAATACTCATTTTTTTCACTATTGTTGGCTTCAGATTTGCAGATTTGATTTATGAGAGAAGGGATGAAGGATAAATTTGATCCCATCGGGCGTGCCAGTTTGTTTGCAGTAAATTTTAAAGTGATGTAAAATAAATTACAGTCACAAATAAAATATGAAGAAGTATAATTTAATTCATAAACAATATGGGTACAAATTTGTGCCAACCTTGATGTTTTTCTCCTAAGATTTCTTCGTGATTAGAGGATCGTTAGTGGTGTATTTCTCGAACTAGGATGATTTGGACTTGATCTTCATGAAAGGATTTGTATAGATCTTCTTGAAGTATTTGATTATCAAGAAAAACCTTGTATATTTTGATATCTTTATGAATATCGCAAGAGTTTATGGGATATCTAGGATCTTGTTCTCTATAGAAATATCCAAGAATTTAGAAAATATTCGAGATGTCTTTTCAAGAAAATATAATACCCTTTATATATGCATGAATTAGGGTTTAGGTAGTGTAGCCTCCAAGCAATTTTGATTGAAATAGGACTCATCTTGTAGAGTCCTATAAAATTTTGATGTCTGTAATAATATATAAAATCATTGATATCACGCCCCGGGAGGGTACCCTTGGTGTGGCCGGCACTCAGAGACTATTTCTAGCCTCCAAGCGAACCACTCGGCTTAATCACATTCGCTAAATCACAATCGAATAGCGGAAGACATCAAGAGAAAATAATACTCAATGAAATGAAATGATAATATGAAAATCAATGTCAAAGGCTAACCCATCTATCCATCAATAACTAAGTAAGACTAGTGTGAAAGAAACTAGCAAAATATAATATCCAATCATATTTCGACAGTCTAGTCTATGAAGCCTGTAAACATCTAAGTGGTGTCAATGACAGGTCCATGGCTACCTAAAAAATAAACTAGAAAGTCTAAACGCAAAGCTAAAAGATAAAATATGTCATCCTCCGAAAGTAGGGGAGGACTCACCAATCAACTGAATGTAATAGGTGCTCAACGATACGCTTGTTGATGACTGCTAGTACCTGTCTCTACATCATGAAAAGATGCAGGCCCAAATGGGTATTAGTACGTGGAATGTACTGCTATGTAAAATGGCAGAATGAAATATGTAAAGGCAGAATAACATAAACTCAACTAGCTCAACTCAGGAAGTAAGGAACTCAGTCATCAAGTCAAAAGTCTAAGGTAAGAATGAAGTTTAGACAATGACCACTTATATACCATCTCATCCCATCCAGTCAGAGTACTATCAAGACCTATTTGGGAGTTTCTCTAATCGACAACCATCACCTATATGCCGGTGATGATACAATGAAGCAATATCGTTGCCACATCCATCCAATACCTTGTCAGGGTAAGGGACATCACATTAGTGGATCCATAAGAATAACATTAAGTCCTCTTTTTAGGATAATAAGGAATCATCTGATTTTACGATTTAATTCTCTCTTACGTTGGCCACGTAATTATTGAGTTCGAGTTAGACTTACTTTTACTCAATTCAGTGCTCAATACTCCTCCCAAGACTTAACATACTCATAAGACACTAACCCTATGGTTAACTCATTCATCTAGTCTCATTGGACATTCGTCAACTCAATTCATCACATCTACCATCAACTCTTTGATTACATTCTTTTAAAGTTCATCTCTCAACTCATAAGGACTATCATTTTATACTCATACATACACTTTTAAGTAAAATAGGTAAAGATAACAAGAATTTATGCTAGGGTTTATATAGATAAGTAAAATCACCTAATTCAAGCATTTAATTTATAAAAATAGAAGTTTATGCAAAATTTTATAGAAATACATTAGAATTAAAGAAAAACTTTCAAAAAACATCTATGGGTAACTCAATTCCTTCGTAACTCCGTCAATTAGGGTTATGGGGCACATGGAAGAACAAAATCCATGTTTTGGTAAGCCTTACATACCTGGAAGTTTGAATCTTGGAGTCGCTTGGAATAATCCTCAAGTTCTCTCTTCAAACCCTAACTTTTTTCTCTCTTGAAACCTTGTTCTACGTTTTGGAGGATGTTATTTAGCGTAAAAAGAACCAACTGATATATTTAGGGTTTTATTTAGGTATAAATTAAAAACGTCAAGTTTAGGATTTAAAAGGGTGGGAAACGACCAAAATAATCCTTAAAAAAATTGTCAAAAGTCGTCCACGGGCCCATTTACGGCCCGTGGAAACTTCCACGACCCATGGGACACTTCCGTAAATTTTTGGACAAAATTTTGAGATTACTGGAATATTTCACGAGACTTATTCATGACCCGTATAATGCTTTATAACATATAGATAGATTCGTGAAGTCTAGGGCTAAAAATTGATTTTCGGGGCTTTTCCATGAAACCTTACTTTACGGGTCGTACTTCAATTCATTACCTGTATGTGGTTTTGTGGAACTACTCTGCTCTAGTAGTGTTCAGTAAAATGACCAGAACTTTTGACTCTGAACTTTAAATGAGGGGAAACCAATTGAGTTGCAAAGCTAATTCAAAGAGCTTTTATTTGGTAGGTCGTGAGCCACCTAATTCCATGTGTGCTAAGAGTTATGATCGTTTAAAATTTACTCTTACATAATTGAACACTAAAAGCTCAATTTATTGGAAAGTTTTGAACTCGTCTAAGTGTTAAAAGTTTCTTATGACCCTAATACACACTCCCCATGCAAGAATGAGTCTTGAAACATGGGTACATGTAATAATAGAGTTATGGGGTGTCACAATATCTCCCTCTTGGGATCATTCGTCCTCGAATGATGAGTAACTCAAGGCTTATTAAGCAAGAACACTATCAAGAACTCAAGTACTCGAATACTCAAATACTCATACTCCAGAAATCAACTTCAACTTAAGATTCAAAATTGAAAGACTATCTTTAACATCATCATTAGGAACAAATACAGTTAAAGACACACATACTCAACTACTCATGGACTCAAGAGGGATATCAACTCAAAGATAAGGACTGAACTCAACAATGGAAAAGTAACTCAGAGAATAGAAATGAATTATTATCAACAATTTCATCATTAGAAGGAACGAATAGGTGAGAGTATCTAGCATTCATATCCTCTTCAGCTTCTCATGTGGCTTCTTCAACATATTGACTTCTCCACAATACTTTTACAGATGCAACATCTTTAGTTCTCAACTTGCGAACTTGACGATCCAGGATTTGGATTGGGATCTCATCATAACTCAAACTATCTTTCACTCCAATAATTTCAACAAGTACAACCAAGGACGGATTTCCCAAACACCGCTTAAGCATAAAAATGTGAAAGACCGGATGGATGGTTGCTAGCTCTTATGGTAACTCCAAGTCATAAGCTATATTTCCCACTCTCTTCTCAATTTTGTAGGGACCAATGTATCGAGGACTCAACTTTTTCTTTTTCCCAAATCTCATTACATTTTTCATGGGTGACACTTTCAAGTATACCCAATCGTTTATTTCAAACTCTAGGTCCTTTCTCCTAACATCAGTGTAGGAATTTTGGCGACTCTGTGCAGTTCTCAATCTCTCTTGGATGATCTTTACTTTCTTCATAGATTGATGTGCCAAGTCTGGTTTAATCAATCCTACTTTACCTACTTCGAACCATCCAATCAATGATCTACATCTCCTCTCATAGAGGGCCTCATATGGAGCCATCTGAATGCGAATGAAAACTGTTATTGTATGCAAACTCAATCAGAGGTAGATGATCATCCCAATTACCCTTGAAGTCAATGGCACAGGCTCTCAATATATCCTCCAGGGTCTGAATTGTGTGTTCTGCCTGACCATCCGTCTAAGGATGAAAAGTGGTGCTAAGATCACCTTCGAACCCAAGCCTTTCCAGAAAGATCTCAAAATTTTTTATAATAAATTAGGCTCCTCTATCTGAGAAGATAGACAAAGAAACTTCATGCAGTCTAACATCTCTTATGTATAGTCGGACATAATTCTCGGTTGTGTCAATCATCTTTACTACCAAAAAGTGTGCAAATTTAGTCATCCTGTCAACTATTACCCAAATCAAATCATGCTGCATGCGAGACCACGGTAAGCCTGTAACGAAGTCCATATTGATCATCTCCTATTTTCATTCTGGAATCTTAAAATTCTGAGCTACTCCACATGGCCTTTGATGCTCAACTTTAACTTGTTTGCAATTTGGGCACTTAAAAACAAACTCAATAATGCCCCTCTTTATTCCACTCCACCAATAAACCTCTCTCTAGTCATGGTACATCTTCGTAGATCTTGGATGGATGGAGTACCTAGAGTTGCGGGCTTCTTCCATGATCCTTTCTCGAATACCATCAACATCTGGAACACATAGTCTCAATTGATATCTCAATACTCCATCTCCCCCTTTGGTGAAATCCATCACCTTATGTTTATGCACATCTGCCTTCAATTGTAGCAAGATGGGGCCATGATTGTCACGCCCTAAAAGATGCGGAGGCATGACTGGCACTCGATACCACCATTGGTCGAGTAAGCCACTTAACATACTAGTTACTTAGACTAGGGACCAAAAGATCGGGCATCACAACGTCTAAAAAAATTGAAACTGAACCATTTAGGTCATGACCTAGTCATCAATCAACCAAGCACATCAGGATAGGTAACCCAAAATGATAGAGTAT
>JBCEWC010017918.1:0-12234 GCA_038996855.1 Solanum aculeatissimum
TAATTGCTTTGTAGCAATTGTTGACAATTGAATTTGCAGCAACTGTTGACAATTGAAAAGGGGGCTGGACCCCACAGCTAGTTACCTGGAACATTAGAGGCATGAATAAAGAGTACCAAGCAAGAAGAGATTAGAAAGTGTCTTAGTACTAACTTATTAGTATTCTAGCTTTGTTAGAGCATAAAATAAAAGAGCAATATATGAGCAAAATAGTGAGAAAGATTGCATCTGGATAGCTATGATTGGCAAATTATAATTATAGTTCTAGAGGAACGATTTTGGTGTTGTGGAACCTGCTTACGCGGATGTTACTCTGGAATCTATGACTCTACAAAGTATTCATACTAAAGTTCATATTGCAACTTTGAATTATAATTTTTCTTTTACTGTTGTGTATGCATACGCATGGAAAAAGAAAGCATGTGGACTGATTTGAGAGCAATGCATAGTAAACAACAAGGGTCATGGATTGCTATGGGAGATTACAATGCAATAAAGTCAGCGACAGATAGACCTACAGGAAATACTCCAACTGAAACTGAGATGCCAGATTATAGAGAGTTCTTAGAAGACACAGGGATGGCAGTGCTAAGGACAAGGGGTAAATAATATACCTGGACAAATGGGCACACATACAACATTATAGATTGGGGATTGGTGAATGTTATCTGGATGATGACAATGACTCAACATGAAATTCAAATCATGGAGCCTAGGTGCTCTGATTATGCTCCATTGTGTCTACTACTAGCACAAGAGGAAGATAGAAGACCTAGACCTTTCAAATTCCTAAACCTACGTAGTTTGTCATGAAAACTTTCTAAAGTATGTGGAAGAAGTGTGGTCTAGAAACTTGTGAAGACGTAAAATAGAAAGTATATGGGGAAACTTGAAGAGTGTCAAGCAGGCAATGAAGAGACTAAACACACTAGAATTTGGTGGAGTTGAAGACAGAATCCATAAATGTAGGAAGTAGCTAGAAGTATTACAACAAGACATGTGAACCTCAGGATAGCCTAGGGAGAAGATTGAAGTTGAAATACTAGCAAAACAGACACTTCAAAAATGGATAAAAATAAAAAAAAGTATAATTAGACAAAAGTCAAGAGTGAAGCGGTTGAAACTAGGGGACTCAAATACTATATATTTTTTGCGAATTTGAAACAAAGATCAGCCCAAAACAGAATGAGTATGTTAATAAACACAATTAGAGTGGTGATAACTCAACCTACAAATTGAATATGAAGTGATAGGCAATTATAAAACTCTCTTGGGATCATGTACTGAAAAACTACCCATGGTTAATCCCCTGGTAATGAAGGATGGGCCAGTTTTAAACAGAGATCAACAAATGTCACCAATAAAACTAGTGACTAAAATGGAGATAGAAGAGACACTGAAGGGAATAAGTTGATATGAAAGCACCAGGTTGTGATGGTTTCAATGCAACATTTTTCAAGAAGGCATGGCCCATAATAGGAAAAGATGTTATAAGTGTAGTGCAGCAGTTCTTTCAGACAGGTACCATGTACAAAGCCATCAAATGCACTACAATTACTTTGATTTCAAAAATACTAAACCTAAATATGATCACTCAATATAGACCTATATCATGTTGCACCTTATTGTACAAGATTATCTCAAAGGTCTTGACAAGTAGGTTACAATAGATGATGGATAATGGATAGTATAGTAGATAGGAATCAATCTGTATTTGTTCCAGGCAGGATGATAACTGATAACATTATTCTTAGCCATGAGTTAGTCAAAGGATATGGCAGAAAGAGGATTTTCCCTTGATGTATGATAAATGTAGATATGAGAAAAACTTATGATTCTATTGAGTGGGCCTATCTTGGGCAGATGCTAGAATATCTACAATCTCCCTCAATCTTCAAACAGTGGATAATGCAATGTGTAAAAACTATTTCTTACTCTATATTGATAAATGGACAACCAAGTACTCCTTTTAACATAAAAAAAAGGATTGAGACAAGGAGATCTTTTATCACCATTTCTGTTGTATTGTCAATGGAGTATCTCACAAGACTTTTGAAGCAATTGAAGAAAAATCATAAGTTCAAGTACCATCCAAAATGTGCAAAGATGAATGTAGTGCAGCTAAGTTTTGTAAATGATTTGTTGTTATTCAGCAAAAAGGGGATCCCATATCAGCGAAACTACTATATGACCTCTTCAATATATTTTCAACATCGAGTCTAGTAGCAAATGAGGAGAAGAGTGTTGTGTATTTTGGAGGAATGCCACAAGAGATGCAACAAGAAATCTTACAACTATTAGGATTCAATAAGGGTACTTTGCCTATAAGATATTTTGGGGTACCACTTAGCTCCAAAAAAACTCTTATTGTTCAGTTCCAAACACTAATTGAAAAAATTATGGGAAGAATACAGAACTGGACCTCTAGATTTTTGTCATATGAAGGAAGAGTCCAGGTGATTAAGAGTGTATTATTCTCAATAATAATTTTTCTGGGCTCAAATTGTTGTTCTGCCAAAAAAAATTATTCAGTGTATTAAAGTTATGTGTAGAAAGTTTCTTCTGGAGAGGTGAATGCTCAACAAAATCATTGATTGCTTAGGAAACATTATGTTGGCCAAGAGTTGCTGGTGGAATAAATTTTTTGGACATTGTTACATGGAATAAAGCAGCTATATGCAAATTGTTGTGGATCCTAAGCAAAAAAAAGATAAAATATGGATCCAATGGGTGCATATGTATTATGGAAAGCAAAGGTCAATATGGGGGATCCAGCCAAAATAGGTATCATGGATGGTAATGAAAATTTTGAAAGCTAAAGAATACTATGCGAAAGCAGGATGGTCGGAACAAGAAATCACTACTTGGACAAATTTTTCAATCAAGAAGATGTATTTGAAGCTGAGAGGAACTTTTCAGAAGGTGAAATGGAGGAAACTGGTATGTAACAATGTTGCACCACCTAGATGGATCTTTATCCTACACTTAGCACTTAATGAGCGATTGCAGACAAGAGAAAGGCCAACATCCTGGGGAGTGGTGGAGGACATTAGTTGTATATTATGTGATTTAGGAGTGAAAAATTGTGAGCATCTGTTCTTCAAATGTATCTATGCTACTGCAATATGTGAGAAGATTATGAAAAGAATGCATATAGATAGGAATGTTCTTTGCTGAAAAGAGGAGGTACTATGGGCTATAAGAACTCTAAGGGAAGGAAAGTGATAGCGGAAATCTTTAAAATGGCTCTAGCTGCAAGTGTTCATGTTGTGTGGCAGGAAAGAAATTGCAAATATTTTTAAAAAAATGCAAGACTAGCTGATACAATTATCAGGAGTATTATACAGAAAATTCATATTAGAGGGAGCCGGCAGACTAATTTGAGTAGCACATTGAGCAAGCTTGAGTACTATCCATAGGAAATGTAATAGGAAGTCTTATTTTTTAGTTTGACAAAAGCATAGCAAGATTGGGGTTGTTTAGTACTTAAATCACAATTTGTACTCACATTGCTCTTTTGGTAATAATAGAATATGTTATTTACCAAAAATATTATTTGTATTGAACCTCCATCGTCACGACTTTATTTTTACGATGTCAAAACTTCAAATGAACCTCTAAATGTTGAAATAATTCTTAAAGACACGATATTTATCTTTTAAAACATATATTTTTAATACTTGCACAATTAAAGTCTCGTTATTGTGATTTAGGATGAAAAGTTTTATAGTACAGGAAATGATAATTGAAAAAGACGATAAAGATGAAATTGTGAGAGGAATTATGTGAATGACACCTTTTTGTGAAGTTATTATGTATCTTTGTGTGAGTAGTGTGTTTGAAAGTGAAGATAAGTAATTGTCATAATGACGATTGATTTAAAGAAATGTTGGATGGTAGTCGAAAAAAATAAATTTAACACAATTTCACAAAATTCATGAGTAAATTGGGATCTTTTGTGTAGTTCAACAACAAATAAGATTTTTTTTGTATAAATGGACATATATTATACAGCTCATGTGGTTACTGTACCGATGTATTTTGAATAAATCTTGTCCCTTGTTGTTACTGTAACGACATATTTTGAACAAATCTTGTAGGGAAAAAAGTATATTTAACCATCAATTGCTAATGATTTTCAAATTTAAATCAGCTAACAAAATTATGTTTTTTAATTGTTTATTACTATAAAAGAACTTTTCATAAAGTAGTTTAGATTATGTGCTTTGCACGTGTTCATCACATCAATTTAAAAAAAAATTAATTTAGTGCACGTGTGTACCATGTCAATTAATTAAAAAATATATTTAAAAATAAATAAATTATTATGTGTGTAATTTACATCACTGATCACACAACTATAAATAATTATATAAATATTGTTATCTCATATCATCAAGTTTATAAATACGTCGTTTTTCAGTAGACAAAATAATTGAATGTACTTTAGATTCTATATATGTCCCTTTTTTTCATTCGATGTCCACATTGGAGCTCCAACTAAATTTGAATTGCACACTATAGGACCCATTTAGGGGTAGAACTCCTAACAAAAAAAATTCATATTCAGGGCTCAAACCCTAGATCGCTTATTAAAAATGGATCAGTCTCACCATTGCACCATAATTCATGTTGATAATTCAATGTTCCTTTAGTGTTTAAGGGAAAAAATATCTTAGTTTATCATTAAGTTTTAAATTCATGTTCACATCCTATCTACCTCGATATAAATTATAATTAATACGTTCATATTTTTTTATTACAATCTAATTCAAATATACTTACTTTTTTTCATTTGAGACTTTTAGCAAGAGAACAGACATAGTAGTTTCAATAATTTGGGTCATATACTTGAACGTTATAATTTATATTGAATATCAATTTATAGTTTCCTTGGGTGGAGGTTATAAAGTCGTATTCTGAAAGCTCCTTCAATTTTTAAATAAACCATATGTATTTCTTCCAAGCATGCACACATACAAATAAAAAATGAAGCCAATAAAAATACAGATAAATTTTAACTTACTGATTTATGGATTTTCTTTTTACGGGTTTTGTTTTTACAACTTTGTGAGTTATGAATTTGTTATTTGGTTGAACGATTTATGGCTTTTTCTTTGATTTGCGTGTTAGGGTTTTGTGTGTTTTCTTTGACTTATGAGTTAGGATTAGGGTTCGATTTGTCGTGTTGGAGTTTTTGGATTTTCTTTTATTATATACGACTTAGTTCTTGATTTGAATGTTATGATCCATAAGATTTCTTATTTTTTTACAATTTCTTCGTTAATCTTTATATGACTTTGTCAGTTTTGTGTCAGAATTGCATGTTACGATTTGGGGTGGGGGGGTGGGGGTTGTAGGGTTTTCTAATAGGTGGTTTAGGGTTTGAGTTTTTTTGTAAGAAGTGGTTTAGGTTTTGGGGGTATAAGGTGAATTGAAGTATTAGTTTAAGAATCTGATATAACAAATTGAAATGTGATTTTAATTTTTTATTCATGGATGTGATCCCAACTTTTAAAAAATTATTGCTTTTAATTTTTTTATTGTCTTTGTGTGCCTTTTTTTACTTTATCTTCTTTCCTTATTTTAATGCCTAGTTAATGTATGTTTTTTATTATGTTTTTGTATATTTATTCTTCTACCAAATTAATATAGTATTGTTGTCTTAATATGATTGTATTAACATAATTAGTTTATTTTTTATTTTGTAATTCAGCAGGTTACTTAAAATAGTTCTGGTTGATTTGGTATTTCACTATAGTGGAGAATGGATTAGAGAGCCTTAGTCGGACTGTGATGGAAAGCTTGTTCATGAATGAGAAGGTTATAATTCTGATTTTTTTATCTTTTATAAATATTACTAATGAATACATTAATAAATTAGGATATGTGGGTGTTCAACAATCAATTGTGTCTGTCCTTCTGAAAAATTATATGAAATTGAAGGTGATAAGGGTATTGGGACATTATTGTCCTTTGTTAATAAAAAGGTTTGATGTTATAAACTTGTTTGTTGTTGAGGATAGTGAATTAGATGTTAATGTTGAAAATATAACTAAATTGAAATAGTCTGAGTTTGAGTTTGAGGTTGAGGTTGAGGTAGAAATTGACGAATCAACTATTGATTGTACCTCTGATGGTACTGATAATAATAGTGATACTGTCACTATCGAATATGATTATAATTCTGAGGAATTGGAGGTTCTAGCAAAAGAAAGAAAGAGGATAATCAATCATCTGATTATAAGAATTTACATAGTTCAATGGCATTTAAGGATATAACTGGAGCTAGGAGATACATTAGTTTGCATGTATTGGCAAATGACTATAACCTAATCATTAAAAAAAGTGACTTTAAAAGATTTAGAATTATTTGCAAGGAAAAATGCAATTTTGTATGCTTAATATCTAGTGAGAGGCATTCTCTTAGTGTTAGAGTTGAAAACCTTGAAAGGAGAGCATAAATGTGATGATCCATGTGGGAATTGCAACTATAATTAGTGCAACTACAATTGCTTACTACTTCAAGAATAAGTTGCAGGCTAATCCCAAATACAAAGTCAAGAAAATGAGAATTGATTTCAAAAGTGCTTTTAATATTAATGCTCATTTTGAGAAGGGTAAAAGAGCTAAGAAAATGATAGTGGAGAATATGAAGGGTATTTTCTATGACGATTATAAAAAATTAATTGGCTATGAAAATGCTTTAAAGGGGAGTAATCCTGAGAGCGATATTGCCCTTAAGGTTTCAAGAGATGAATTTGGGAAAAGAAAATTTTTGAAAATGTACATTTGTTTTGAAGCAATGAAGAATGATTTTAACACTGAATTGAGACCTTTCATTATCCTGGATGGTACTTTTTTGAAAGGTAAAGTCAAAAGTTAGTTGTTATGTGATATAGGTCAAGACTTAATGAACCATTTCTATCCTATTGCATGGGATCCTATGGACAAAGGATGCAAAGTGACTTGGCTTTGGTTCTTGGAATTGCTTAAGAAGTCTTTAAACACCAATAGTGAAGAAGAAATCACATTTATATATGATATGCAAAAGGTACATCTAAGTTGCTTATTTCTTTATTTATTGTGTTATTTAATGTTGAACCTGTTAGTGATTATTAGTGATTGTTAATGTAGGTTAATTTGAAATTATTAGTCATTGTTTACCATTGTTAGTATAGGTTAAATCTTGTTATTTAATGTTGAACTTGTTGGTGATTGTTAGTCACTGTTAGTGTAGGTTGATTTGCTAGTTAATTTGAAGTTGTTAGTCACTATTTGTCACTGTTAGTGTAGGTTAATTTGTTAGTTAATTTGAAGTTGTTAGTCACTATTTGCCACTGTTAGTGTAGGTTAATTTGTTAGTTAATTTGAAGTTGTTAGTCATTGTTAGCAACTGTTAGTGTAGATTAATTTGTTAGTTAATTTGAAGTCGTTAGTCACTGTTTGCTACTGTTAGTGTAGGTTCATTTGTTAGTTAATTTGAAGTTGTTAGTCATTGTTTGCCACTGTTAGTATAGATTACATCTTGTTATTTAATGTTTATCCGGTTAGTATTTGTTAGTCACTATTAGTGTAGGTTCAATTGTTAGTTAATTTGAAGTTGTTAGTCATTGTTTGCCACTGTTAGTATAGGTTACATCTTGTTATTTAATGTTTAACCAGCTAGTGCTTGTTAGTCACTGTTAATGTAGGTTCAGTTGTTAGTTAATTTGAAGTTGTTAGTCACTGTTTGTCACTGTTAGTGTAGGTTCATTTGTTAGTTAATTTGAAATTGTTAGTCATTGTTTGCCACTATTAGTGTAGGTTCATTTGTTAGTTAATTTGAAGTTGTTAGTCACTGCTTGACATTGTTAGTATTACTATTACTGTTGATCTATTTATAACTGGTTTGCAAGGATTAATTGAAGTTGTTAAAGAAGTTTTACCTAATGCCATGCAAAGATATTATGTTAGACACGTAGAGGCTAATTGGAGAAAGAAGGAACACAAATCTAAACTAATGTCTAAGATAATGTGATGGTGTACATAGAGCACCTACAAAGAGGAATTGAATGATCATTTAAAGACATTGACTACACTATCTCCACAGACAAAAGATGATTTATTGTATTATCTAATACAAAGTTTGTCACGATCCGGTACTAGGGCCTAGGAGTAATACGGTGAATGGGAACCCAAGAGTCCCCAAACAAACCTCATAGCATACATTCACACATCATCGATTCAGAAGCGCATAGATATACAATAAACATATAGTTCTATGGGACGGGTAAATATGACTCAAGCTAAGATGATATAATAGGGATAGGGATTAGCATAGATTCACATAGCACATAGCACATAAAACTAAAGGACGGATAAGGAGGACTCAAGCTATTAGGATATCATAGCACTTAGAACTTTCCACATTATCTCATATCACATAGTCATATTATTCATACATAGTACATGATCATAGCATCTCAAAATACACATAACATAATCATAAGAAAGACTACAAGATGTCCAACAATGTCTCTATTCTAGAATAAGTCGGGGGTCAAGACACGCCCCAGGCTCACCCTCAAAGTAAAGACATAAACATCATAACATAATAGAAGGATAGAAGGTGGCTTGTACTTGGATGATAGGACTCACTAGAAGTAACTCTTTGTCAACAAGCTAGTCGTCAAGAGGTGGAAAATGATAGTTTCTGGTCCCTACATGATTAGATCGTGTTGGCAAAATAGTATGTGTTAGTACGTTTGAATGTACTAAGTATGCGGCCATGCAAATGCTTATGAACATATGATCCTGCAAATCAAAGTTAGATGATAAGGGCACACATATATAGAAAAAAGTATATAGGAAGAATACAATATCAATATGCCATGAAATTTATGATGCATGAATGCCATAATACATAACATAGCAAAGATGGGATCTCAACCGACATACGATTAAGTGAGCTATAACTTGAAACTCCGTCATCTACCCCACAATAGATAAAGAGGTGACCTACTTGCCAAAGGTAGATCCATACATAATCATCCCTAAAAGGGGGCATATATGAACCTATGTTAGGCACATAGTATATGGGAAAAGAGTAAGAACCCTTGGAGATAGTCCTCTCTACCTCTAATCTGCTTGGTGCTAAGTCATCATCCCACAAGAATACATATACATGTACGTGCTTTCAAAAGAGGACAAGTCTTTTACTTCATTTTCATGCATTCTTAGGCTTAAAGGCCAAACATACTTCATAATCATGCACACTTGGGCTAAAAAGCCAAATCATACTTCATGTCATACTTTTATGGATAGGAATAGCTCCATCATACTCATACATATTGGTGTAAACACCCATGATTGCTCAAAGAGTCATAACATAGATATGATGTGATCACATTCTTGTCATACCCATACTTGAAACATAGTCATAAACATCATTGGGTCTTAGCCTACATCATAAGTTTTGTAAAACCAATACTAATGCATGCATGCAAATATCATGAATGATGAGAGAATAACATTGATGATAGAGATTCACAGTTAAAACATCATAATAAGAGAGATTCAAACTTAAATCATAAGGAATTCCATAATTAAATCATGATTTAGACTACCCATGCATAAATTGAAAGATTAAGGGACATGCATAGTTGAACCTTCATAATATCAATGCAATTCATCAAATTAACGCTTAAATCACTTTAAAATCAACCACTGAATACAACCCATACTTCAATTTAATCAAACCATCAATAAATTTTAATACCCACATTCAAAGGAAGCTTAAATTTCATAAATTAAGAGGTAAAAACTTTTAGGCCTTCATGGTTGAAATAGGATCATGAATCAATACCACACACCTTAGGTAACTAGAAGCTTTAGAGAGAAGATAATTGAAGAAGGCCTCTTTAAATTTCAAGTTGAATCTTCAAGCCACACTTGAAAGGAGCCTTTAGAAGGGAGAGTTTGAATTTTCTAAGTGTATGAAATGATTTTGAATGGGATTAGAGGAGTATAGGTCATTTCAAATGTTTAGGAGGGCTTAGAAAGTCTAAAACGACCATAGAAAATAATCAAAATTAAAAATAAACCATTAATCAAACGAGCTCCAAAAAGTTACCAAGGGTCTCGTAAGGGAGCCTCACAGATCGTGTAGTGTCACACAGACCGTGTGGTTGTTCGTGTGATTTCACTTGGGGAAAATTTCCACTGGTTAAGTATCGAGACAATGATTCCATACTTAAAAAAATTTCACACCAACACCCTTACGGGCCACCACACGACTCGTGTGGTGTCACACGATCCATGAAGGGGTTCGTATGTGAAGTGTCTTAGCCAAAGATGTGGCTTTCAAGGCCAAGGTTCCTCTCATGAGCCACCACATGGCCAGTGAGGTGTCACACGAGTCGTATGGTGCTCAATAATGGATGCCTTGGTCTTGAACTTCAACTTAAGGTCAAGTACTCTACATACAAGGCCAAGGATCACCTCAAGGCTCCTCCACACGGCCAGTGAAGCTTTACACGACCCGTGGAGATGCCTTTGTGGTGTCACCTTGATAAAAAAAAATTCCAAAATCAAATTTCATGCACCATTAAAACCTTACAAAGTTTGGGTTCTTACAAAGTTGGTGTAGAATTTTTTTAGACATTGTTTGCAAGAATAATAAGGTGCAAAATAATTTGGTGGAGTCATTTAACTCTTGGATAGTGGAAGCAAGACATAAACCAACAATTAGGATGTTTGAAGATATCAAAATCAAGGTTATGAATCATTTTGTAAAAAATGAGGATAAGGTGCTAACTTGGAGCTGTGAATAGAGTCCAACAACTGTTGAAATGTATAATATGAAGATTGGTAATGTGTGTGAATTAAACTTTAATGGAGATGATGAATTTGAGATAAGTGAAAAAAATGATAGGCACATTTTCAGTTTGAAAACAAGAAATGCACTTGTAGGGTATTGAGCCTTACTAAAATATCATGTCCTTATTCCATCAAAGCATATTTACAAGAACCTCGATCCATTGAATGAGAACCATTGGTGGTACTCTAAGGAGGCATATTTCTTGACTTACCATTCTAAGCTACAACTTGTACCTGGTCAAAAGTTCTAAAAAATTGAATCAAAACAAGCAATGAAACTACCACAGTTGGTAAACTTAGCTGACATACTTAAACTGAGTAGAAAAAAGATAAGGATGAAGCACTTAAGAGACAAACTGAGTGGGTTGCACTAAGGAGAGAAAGAAAAATAACATGTTCAACCTGTGGGATTCCTGAACATAATGCTAGAGGTTGTCAAAAGATAACTATCTCTTTTGCTAGGCAGACATTTATTTTACATATATCTATATATATTAGTCTTATAAGTAACATAAGTAATTATATTTGTTATTTTATCAATTTAACAAAATCAATGATGAAGGCGAAAGGACTTCTAAGGGTGGACAGTTCAACACTAAGAAGCAAAAGATAAGAACCAGAAGCAAAAGTTAAATAATTTCTTATTTTACATATATATTAGTCTTATATCTTTGTTAGTTTATCAGTGTAGCAACATAAGTGATGAAGGTGAAGGCACTTCCAAGATTGGACAGTTTAAGAGCAAGAAGTAGAAATTAGATAGTTACTTAGAATTAGATAGTTACTTTTTTAAGACTGATCTGATCATTTGATTTTTATTTCTTTAACAGATGGATAAGCAATACAACAAGTAAAAGAAGAAAACAAAGGAGAAGCATAGCACAATAGAGGAGAAATTTCTTTTGTCTGCTTCCCAACCTAGTTAAAATGTTACAATAAAGGGAAATTTTCTTTGTCTGCTCCCCAGCCTAGTCAAGATGCTATAACAATGGAGCACGTCATGTTTGATCCATCTCCATGGAAGGACACTACATTTGCAACTACATGGATGGCGATGCATGTGCAACTGAAAAATTATTGCAACAATTTAGAGTGGAACAGGTAAGAAGACTGAACAATAGATTAGACATTTATTTTATATTTTAGGGGTCGTTTGGTTTGAACATAAGTTATGATGGGATAAGTTATGATGAGATAAGTTATGTTGGGATTAGTAATGATAAGATAAGTTATGTTGAGATTATTTCTTATTGAGTGTTTGGTTTGTTGGATAAATTTTAAGAATATGTTGCTTGTGTACAAAAATACCCTTCACTTTATTAGTTTTTAATGTATTTTCTTTGTTTACTTTAGTTATTCAATATTCATTTTTAA
>JBCEWC010017919.1:0-12233 GCA_038996855.1 Solanum aculeatissimum
GAGATATGGCCCAAACAGTGAGACTGTCTGAAATTCGGAAGACATTGGAGATAGGCTCAGAAAAGTGGCTAAGGGAAAGGCTACAGACCGTGAAACTTTTCATGGTCCATTTGGGGTGTCTTCAAGTGTTCCAGTGAGCTAGGGGTGGCCTTGAACCACCCCTAAGACAAGTATAGGACCACGAGACCTTGGACAGCCCGTTTGAGCCTAGACGGTTCGTTCACTGTCCCATCAAATGGGACAGTGGCTAGGATAAACCATGACCAAGTTTGGGAGTCTAATACAGGGTCACGGGACCTTCACACGTCCATTCACACCCCAGACAGTGTATCAAAAGTGTCTGTCAAGTGTAATAGAAGGTCCTCCGAGAGTTCGCATTGGAAATTTGACTAAGTGTTGGTTGATGGAGCAGGCACACGGGCCGTTTGGCCCCAAATGGGTACTGTAGCTTCCGTTTCACCTTCCTTAGTATCGGTAAGTTACGTTTTATTAATGGTATTTTCGTAATTTAACATTTCCTTAAGCCCCTTTTTGGTACCCTAAGGTCTCCTAAAACATTCCCAAAACCCTTATTCATCCATTCAAACTCTCCTATACTCTCTTAAAAGATTCTAAGACTCTCTTGGCCTCCATTGAAGAAAGCTCGTAGAATTTGGGGAAGAAGATCTTAACTAAGTTTGATCTTGTTAATTGTTGGTGAAAGTAAGGTATGTGGGACTTGATTCAAGCATCCCCTATCATCCTTGAAGATCCTAAGAACCCTAACCCTTTAAATTTTATTTCAAGCTTTCAATTAGTTATGAGTTCTTCTAATATTATTATAGATTAGTGTTGGGACTTGAGTGCTGTAGTTTTTAGGTGATTTAAACATGATTTTACACTTGAATTCATGGATGATTTTTGAAACTCTAATTGTTCAACTTGCATGTTTAATTTCATGATTTTATTACGCATGGGTAACTTGCATTACGGCTTATTTATGGATTTCAACATGTTTTATGATCTATTGTCTTTCAAATTTTTCAATCAAGTTTGAATTCCATTATCCATGATCTTGACATTCATTCATGACATGTGCATGTTATTTGTTCCTATGGAACCCATGATTGAAACTCTTGAAATTCATGTATTCATGTAATGTTTTGACTTGTGATCACATAGTCTCATGCCATGGGTTTTTGAGCATAATGGGTGCTTTGCACCATAATGACATGTAATGATGCTTGCTTGCAATCCCATGTAGATGATCTACTCCCTTGCATTGACATGAAATGATCATGAAATATTTTCTTGAAACTCATGAGGCCTATGGCCTAAGCATGTATATGATTCTTGAATAATGTTTTGACATGACAAATGATGCATGATTTCTAAAGAATGTTGTCTCTTATTTTACATGAAGCATGTATATGTATATGTACGTATTCTCGTGGGATGAGACATAGCACCGAGGGAGTAGGTGGCAAAATGGGGTTTAAGCAAGGCCCCACCTATTCCGTCAAACCATGTGCCACCATGGGTATATAAATCTGCAAAAGAGATTTCATGTCATGTTTATCCCTTGTTTAAGGGTGTCATGGGCTCTACTTGGCACGTAGGACGGATTCGGATAGGGGCTCATTCTGGTCACTCATGTTGTCGGTTAAGGTTACCTCCCCGTTATATATGAACCTAGGATTTGTATTTCATACATCATGGCATGGCATATTGTTATACTACTCTTTGGCCACGTGCAATCCTATCATATATTGTCCCCTTGTCATGTTGCTTGGTCATGTTATACTTGTTATATGCATTGCATGCCCGCATACTTAGTGCTTAATTGTGCTAACCCATATTCTTTTCTACATGTTCTAATCATGTAGGGGACGATTCTTAGAGTGGGAACCAGAGATCATAGGCTCCTAGTTCTAGCTCCCAAGAGCCAATTATTGTTTCTAGACATAGATCTTTTCTAAAGATGAACTCGCCAGTCTTCACAGGGTCTAATGTTGAGGAAGACCCCCTAAACATTGTTGATGAGATGTGGAAAGTGTTGAGAGCTATGAATGCGACAGAGATTGAGGGAGTTGAACTTGCTTCTTATCAACTTAAGGATGTGGCAAATGTTTGGTACAATCAATGGGAATAAAGCCAAGATTAGTATGTTAAACCTACCATTTGGAGAAATTTTGAGGGTATCTTTCTTGACCACTTCTTTTCACGAGAGTTGAGGGAAGCAAAGGGTGAGAAGTTTTTCAACTTGAAGCAGGAGGGGATGACTGTTAAAGAATATATCCTCAAGTTAATATAACTATCCAAGTATGCCCTAGAGATGGTCCCTAACATGAGATCTAGAATGAGGAAGTTCATATCTATGTTGGGCAAGCATGTGAAAAAAGAGTGCAAAGTGACATTGTTGATCATTTCGAGCATGGACATCTCCAGTGTTATAGTATATACGCAAAACCTTAAGGAGGATAAGAAGAGAGATAGAGAGGAGCATTAGAGTAAGAAGGCTAAATCAACAGGGCATGAGCCTAGCCAGCAGAAGCAAGTTAAGGGTGACAAGTCTTATTTTCAGAACAGGTCTTCAAACTATGCACCATCCTCAGCAAGTGCACCAGCTCCGAGTAACAGGTATGATCAGAAGTTACATGGGTATCATAATTCTAGAGCTCAAGGTTCTCAATCCCAAGCTAGTATGGCTCAAGGTTCAAGAGGGAAACCACTATGTGACAAGTGTGGCAGAATCCACCTAGGTGAGTGCCACGAGGGCAAAAATGCTTGTTATAAGTGTGCACAGACTGGTCATTTCTAGAATGAGTGCCCACTGAGAAGACGGGGTGAGGGAGGTAATAGAGCTCAGTCTTCGGTAGCACAATATGCCAGTAGTAATCAGAGAGGTTCCACTATTAATATGAGTGAGGGTTCAAAACGTCTGTATGTGATGGGCAATCGACAGGATCAGTAAGTTGCCCCACATATTGTTACGGGTATGTTTCAATTCTTTTTCTATGATATATATTCCTTGCTTGACCCAGGTGCAACTTTATCATTTCTGACTCCTTATAAGGCTAGTAAGTTTGAGATCCTTCCTGACTGTCTTCTTGAGCCCTTTAGTGTTTCTACTTTGATTGGTGAGTTTATCATAGCTAAAAAGGTTTATAGAGATTATTTAATATCTATTTATCATAGAGATACTCTTTCTGATATGATTGAGCTAGAGATGGTGGACTTCGATGTGATCTTCGGAATGGATTGTCTTTACGCCTTTTATGCCTCTATCAACTGTAGGACCCAAACTGTCAAGTTCTAATTTCTAAATGAGTCTGTTATAGAATGAAAGGGTAGTTTTGTAATGTCTAAGATAAATTTTATTTGCTACCATAAGACCCGAAAGATAATCTATAAAGTGTGTATCTATCACCTCGTACTAGTTAAGATTGATGATGTAAAGTCTCTACCTTTAGAGTCAGCTCCAGTTGTCAATGAGTTTCCTAATATCTTCCCATATGATTTTCCTAGAGTCCATCCTAATAGGGAGATTGACTTTGGGATTAATTTTCTCCTCAATACTTAGCCTATCTATAAGCTTCCATATAAAATGGCTCCCACCGAGTTAAAGAAATTGAAAGAGCAGTTGAAAGCTCTTTTGGATAAAGCATTTATTAGGTCGAATGTCTCTTTGTAGGGTGCTCCTATCCTATTTGTTCTAAAAAAAGGATGGTACCCTCAGGATGTGTATAGACTATAATTAGTTGAATAAGGTAACCATTAAGAACAAATATCCCCTTCCAAGAATTGATGACTTGGTTGACCAATTTCAAGGTGCCACTATTTTCTCCAAGATAGACTTTTCATGAGGCTATCACCAGTTGAAAGTGAGAAAATGTGACATCCCGAAGATGGGTTTTCGAACACGATACAGTCACTTCGAGTTCATGGTAATGTTCTTTGGGTTGACAAATGCACCTACAGGTTTGATGGACTTGATGAATAGAGTGTTTACACTGTATCATGACATGTTTGTGATCTTGTTTGTTAATGATATCTTGGTGTATTCCAGAGAGAAGGATGAGCATGATAATCACCTTAGGATTTCTTTGTAGACGCTCAAGGATAATGAGTTGTATGCAAAGTTTTTCAAGTGTGAGTTTTGGCTTAAATCTATGGCTTTTCTAGTCCATGTTGTTCTGGGTGATAGTATTTGAGTAGATATGCAAAAGATCGAGGCAGTCAAGAACTGTCCTTGATTAACTTCTCCTACAGACATAAAAACTTTTTTGGGTTTGGCTGGTTACTAATGTATATTTATTGATGGGTTCTCTTCTCTATCCTTGCCATTCACTAATATGTCTCAGAAGGAAGTTAAGTTTCAGTGGTCCGATTAGTGTAAGAAGAGTTTTCAAGAGTTAAAAATTATATTAACGATTGCACTAGTGTTGACTTTACCCGAGGGGACTGATGATTTTGTGATCTATTGTGATTCTTCTAGAGTGGGATTAGGATGTGTTTTGATGCAAAGAGGTAAGGTCATAGCTTATGCTTCCATGAAACTTAAGAACCATGAAAGGAACTATCCCACTCATGACTTAGAATTGGTTGTGATGGTGTTTGCACTTAAGATTTGGCGCCACAATTCATATGGAGCACGTGTTGATTCATAGACCACAAGAGCCTGCAAAATGTATTCACCCAGAAAGAGCTTAATTTGAGGCAGAGGAGATGCCTTGATTTTCTTAAGGACTAGACATGAGCATCCGCTACTTCCCAGGCAAAGCTAACATTGTTAATAATTCTCTTCACAAATTGTCAATGGGCAGCACCACCCATGTTGAGGAGGGAAAGAAAGAGGTTGCCAAGAAAGTACATAGATTGGCCTAATCGGGAGTCCAACTTTAAGAGTCTAACAAAGGTGAAGTTGATGTCCAAAATGGATCTGCATCGTCTCTTGTACTAGAGGTAAAGGAAAAGCAAGATTGAGACCCCAACTTGTTACAATTGAAGGTAGATGTGCATAAACAAAAGGTGATATCTTTTTCCGAAGGGGGAGGTGGTGTATTGAGATATCAAAGTAGATTGTGTGTTCCAAATGTTGATAGTATTTGAGAAAGGATCATGTTAGAAGCCCATAACTCTAGGTATTCTATCCATCAATGATCTACTAAAATGCATTGCGACTTGAGAGAGGTTTATTGGTGGAGTGGGATGAAGAGAGACATTGCAAATTTCATTCCTAAGTGCTCAAACTGCCAATAAGTAAAAGTTGAGCACCAAAGACCATATAGAGTAGCCTAGAATTTCGAAATTCTAAATTGGAAGTGGGAGGCAATGAATATGGATTTCATCACAAGCTTATCAAGGTATCGCAGGCAGCATGATTTGATTTGGGTGGTAGTTGACAGGATGGCTAAATCTGTGCACTTTTTGGCAGTAAAGACGACTGGCACAACCGAGGATTATACCCAACTATACATAAAAGAGATTGTTAGACTGCATAGTGTTCTTTTGTCTATCATCACAGATAGAGGAGCCCAATTTTCTACATAATTCTTTAGTTATTTCCAGAAAGTCTTGGGTTCGAAGGTGAATCTTAGCATCGTTTTTCACCCTCAAACTGATGGTCAGGCAGAACGCACAATTCATATCCTGGAGTATATGTTGAAAGTCTGTGCAATTGACTTCAAGGGTAATTGGGATGATCATTTACCTCTGATTAAGTTTGCCTACAATAACATTTATTCAAGCATACATATGGCTCCTTATGAGGCCCTTTATGGAAGAAGATGTAGATCATCAATTGGATGGTTCGAGGTAGGTGAAGCATGTTTGATTGGACCAGAATTGGTGCATCAAGCTATGGAGAAAGTAAATATCATCCAAGAGAGATTGAGAACTTCACAAAGTCGCAAGAAGTCCTACATTGATGTTAGGAGAAGGGACCTTGAGTTTGAAGTAAATGATTGGGTATACTTGAAAGTATCACCCATGAAGGGTGTAATGAGATTTGGGAAAAAGGAAAAGTTGAGTCCTCGATACATTGGTCCCTACCAAATTATGAAGAGAGCGGTAAATCTAGCTTATGAATTGGAGTTACCATAAGAGCTAGCAGCCATCTATCCAGTCTTTCATATTTCTATGCTTAAGAAGTGTTTGGGAGATCTGTCCCTGGTTGTACCTGTTGAAAGCATTGGAGTGAAGAATAATTTGAGTTATGAAGAGATCTCAGTCCAAATTCTTGATCGTCAAATTTGTAAGTTGAGAACTAAAGATGTTGCATTTGTAAAAGTGTTGTAGAGAAGTCAATCTATTGAAGAAGCCACAGGGGAAGTTGGAGAGGATATGAAAGCTAGATACCCTCACCTGTTCGTGCCTCCAAATGATGAAATTGATGGTAATGATTCATTTCTATTCTTTGAGTTACTTTTCCATTGTTAAGTTGAGTCATTATCTCTGAGTTGATGTCCCTCTCAAGTCCATGAATATTTGAGTATTCATGTCTTTAACTATTTTTGTGCCTAATGATAATGTTAAAGATAGTCTTTCAATTTTAAATTGTGAGTTGAAGTTCATTTCTAGAGTATGAGTATTTGAGTATCCAAGTATTTGAGTTCTTGATGGTGTTCTAGCTTAGTAAGGCTTGAGTTACTCATAATTCGAGGATGAATGATCCCAAGGGGGAGATATTGTGACACCCCATAACTCTATTCTTACATGTACCCATATTTCAAAACTCATTCTTCCATGTGGAGTGTGCATTAGGGTCACAAAGGACTTCCAACACGTAGACAAGTTCAAAACCTTCCTATAAAATTGAGTTTATAGTGATAGATTATGAAGGGTCAACTTTAAATGATCATAACTCTTACAACAAGAACAATTAGGTGGTTTATGAGCTACCAAATAAAATCTCTTTCAATTATCTTTCCAATCACACTGGTTTCACCTCATTTAAAGTTTGAAGTCAAAAGTTATGGTCATTTTACTCAATACTACCAGAGCAGGGAATTCCACGAAATCATATATGGGTCGTGAATTGAATTATGACCTGTAAAGTTAGATTTCGTAGAAAGGTCAAAAAAATATATTTTTAGCCTCAGACTTCACGAATCTATCTACGGGTCATAAAGTATTATACAGGTCATGGATAGGTCTCGTGAAAGGTTCCAGTAATCTCAAAAATGTGCCCAAAAGTTTACTTAAGTGACACACGAGTCGTGGAATGTTCCACGCGCCGTAAATGTGGCCCTTGGACGACTTTTGACAGCTTTTTCTAAAGGGTTATTTTGTTGTTTTCCCACCCTTTTAAAGCGTAGACTTGACGTTTTTATACCTAAACAAGTCCTAAAACATATCTAATCAATAACATTACACTAAATACAAACTCTTCAATCTTCAATAACATTACACTAAATAGCCACATCCTTTTTCATACCGTGCCACCAATACAAACTCTTCAATCTTGATGCATTTTTGTAGATCCTAGATTAATAGAATATTGTGAATTATGAGCCTCTTTCAAAATAGTCTCTCTTAAACCATCAACATCTGGAATACAAAACTGATCTTGGTACCGAAGCACACCATCTCCCCCTTGGGAGGAAACCTCAATCTTACCATCGGCAACCAACTTTTTCAATTCTACCAAAGAAGGATCTAAATCTTGATTAGCCTTAACATCAACCACCAAGGAAGATTCAGACCCATTTTGCACAAATATTCTACCATTCTTAGATTCGGACAATTTTACCGCCAACCTAGGCAAATGGTGCATATTTTTCACTACCTATTTCTTCTCCTCATCTACATGAGCAACACTCCCTATATAAAGTCTACTAAGAGCATCCGCCACAACATTCATCTTTCTAGGATGATAAAGCACACTCATGTCATAATCTTTAAGGAGTTCCAACCACCTCCTTTGCCTCAAATTAAGATCCCTTTGAGTGAACACATATTGTAAGCTCTTATGATCAGTGAACACATCTACATGTACCCCATACAAATAATGACGCCAAATTTTTAAAGCAAACACCACCGCCGCTAATTCAAGATCATGACTTGGATAATTTCTTTCATGCACTTTCAATTGTCAGGAAGCATAGGCTATCACCTTACCATGTTGCATAAGCACACAACCCAAACCAATGCGGGATGCATTACAATAAACCACAAACCCATCTAAACCATTTGGCAAAGTCAAAATGGACCCGATGTAAGCCGATCTTTCAAAGTTTGAAAACCTTTCCCATATTCATTAGACCACATAAACTTGACCTTCTTTTTAGTCAATTTGGTCAACGGAGATGCTATAGATGAAAACCCCGCAAGCTCCTGCACCACATCTTCACTAGTACGCATTTATATTGGACTAGTACTGACTGAGAATGAGCTCTTTGTAGTAAACTTATCTCTCGTCCCCCATGCACGATTTGTCTTGACCACTCTTTACATTTTCTCTGCTACCTCCTAAAATGGACGATGTATAAATGAGCATCCCATGTTAGTGTCAACAATGGCTTGGATATTTTCATCCAAGGATTTATAGAAGATATCCACTAGGGCTTTATCAATGATTTTGTGGTCTTGGACACTCGTCAAGCATTTTGTGAACCTCTCCCACATAGTACTGAGTAAATCACTGGACACTTGTTCAAAGTTGTTGATCTGAGCCTTCAACTTCAAGTTCTTTGATATCCGGAAGAACCTCTCCAAAAAGGCCTTTTATAACTCTGCTCAGGTGGTGATAGAACTTAGTAGGAGCTAGGATAACCCTAGAGTTGAATTGCCTATGAGAGAAAGCCAACAACATCCATAGGCAGATTCTGGTTTCCCATCATGCTCTTACAGATAAACACAATATTATTTAGACGGTTATACAGATCCTCTGATGGTAGGCCCCCGAACAACTTGAGATTATGCATCATTTGAAGCAACCCACTTGACACGATGAACTTTGTGTCATCCGGTAGTAGAGGTAACACAATAGATCCCGTGACATCCATCGCCATAGGGTCAAGTTGATATTGATTTCATTGATTAGTTGCGTCTTGGAGAACTTGTGGCGATGGACTGTTATTGTCATTGTTTAGGTTCAGTGTTGCATACACCATATTTTTTGCAGAATTCTTCATGTATTCCTGGGCCATTCTCCGTAGCGTCCTTTGGATCTCTTGGTCAAAAGAGTCAAGGGATTACCTCGACTACGAGTGTTATGCATACACTATACCTTTATGTTGAACAAAACAAAAAACAAAAATGTAAAATTAGGGAAATAAGGATTAATTTCCAAACTACTTGAACTAAACAAGTCTTGCCATATTCCCTTGCAACAACACCAAAATACTTGATGTCACCCACGCTACACCTTCTTTTTGAAGGTTAAAGCATTTATTGTGAAGTAATTTAACCTAACCAAGGTTAGGTTCAAACCCACAGGGAATGTGGTGGACTCCAGAATAATTCACAGCAATGCGAGGTGGTTAACCTACTTATCTCCCGAAAAGATGGGGGTTTTGTAATTGCAATAAAATAAACCTAAAATAGTGTTAGTGTTATAAAATCAGTAGAAGAAGTAACTAGGGTATTATGTTCCCTATGATTCCCTAACTCAATATAACAAGATAATCGTAATATTTTTGTAGTGTTTACATGCAGAATGGTAAGTTAAGTTTACCAAACCCTTTTATCCAGGTGAGAGGTGAATTTCACTATGGGATTTGATCCATCTCCGCAGTGTGACATTACTAACCCTTATCTATTGTCCTAGTGCAACCTTTCCTTGATCCAGTTTGGTTTATTAGATGAGAAAACATCAATCGAATCCTATTAATTATTATCTTTTCAAATTCATTACTATTTTTATTCAGTCAATAACACTAGGAGAGTTCTAACCTTGACCACCATTAAAAACCTATTAAAATAAAGAGAAATAATCAGTACAACAATACACACTTTCCAAGTATCACAAATTGTCTGGTTTTAGTTTGTTGGTTCTTCATGGTTCCCACAACCCTACTTGTGGATTTAGCTACTCATGATCAGTGTAGATGCAAAAACTAATATTGAATAGCATAATAAGGAACTTACAGGAATAAAATTAAGAACAAGAAATCTAACTCTTCAATGTAAATCAAAAGTATGAATTAAGCTCACAAAATATTGTTTCACAACTGTCTCCCAATATTTTTCAAATTTTCTTACCTCCTCTCTGATGTTCCCTGTGAAAAATAACCTAAAAAAGTTATTTATAGTATTTAAAATATAAAATCAAATCAAAATAGGATAATTGGGTCGGCAGGCTCTACGGACAACTTCTACGGCCCGTATGCAATTCTATGGCTCGTAGTAGGGGCTTCATGGATTACTTATGCAAATTTGAAGGTGATGTAAAAACCCAAAAATTTTCAAAAACTCCTTATGGTTGGTCTTGTATGATTTAATACTGGTCATGGTTGAGTTTTGGTAGCCACGGGTTGAGTTTAAGTGGTTGAACGCAAAATGGATCGTTTGGTGGCCTAGAGAGGTTGTTTGGGCAGTAGACTTTGAGATGGAATAACTTTTTATTAGAGTTTAACCGTGTGGTATTCTGTATATTAAATTGAATCCCTTTGAGTTAGCTTCGCAACGCAACTGGTTTCACTCGATTCGGAGTTCGGATGAGGATGTTATGGCCTAAACAGTGGGACTGCCTGAAATTCAGACGACATTAGAGATAGGCCCCGGAAAGAGGCCACGGAAAGGGAAACGGTCTGTTAAACTTGTCACGGTCCATGTGGGGTGCCGTGAGATTGTCCATAGAGCATGGGGTGTCCAGGACCCACCCCACGAACCAAGTTAAGCTCCACGGAACACCCCATGATCCGCGAGGCCTCAAACGGACCGTTTGGTGGTCCGTCAAGTTGGACAGAACCTTAGCCAAGCTGTAGGTTGTCTACGTGGCTAAGGAAAGGTTCATGGGGCAGCTGCACGGTCCTTCAACTCTCAGATGGCTCATCAAGTCATCCAGAAAGTCCTCCGAGAGTTCGCGTTGAAAATTTGGCTAAATGTGGTTTGATGGTAACTTGAATGGTCCGTGAGTCAAGTACACGGGTACTGTAGCACCTCCGTATCACCCTACTTAGGATGGAAAATTCCAATTCATTAATTTCAATTTCGTGATTTAATATTTCCCTAAGCCCTTTTTAGGTATCCTAAGGTCTCTTAAACCCCTAAATCAATCTCCAATCCCTCATTCGTCCATTCTAAGTCTCCTATATTCACTTTGGGAATTCTAAAATCCTCTTAGCCTCCATTGAAGAAAGCTTTAAGAATTTGGGGAAGACAACCTTGACCAAGTTTGACCTTGCAATTTGTTGGTGAAATTAAGGTATGTGGAATTTGATTAAAGGATCCTCTTTCATCCTTGAAGACCCAAGAACCCTAGCACTTTTAAAGTTGATTTTAAGCTTTCAATTAAGTTATGGGTTCTTCCATTATTGATGTAGATTAGTATTGGGAATTGAGTGTTGTAGTTTTTAGGTGATTTAAACATGATTTTAAGCTTGAATTCAAGAATGTCCATTGAAACCCTTATTGTTCAACTTGCATGTCCTTTTTCATGATTTAATTAAGCATGGGTAACTTGCATTATGACTTATTTAGGGATTTATACATGATTTAAGATGAATTATCTTTCAAATTGTGAAATTAAGTTTGAATTCCATTACCCATGATCTTGATCTTCATTCATGGCATATACATGGTTATACTTATTATGAAACTCTTCATGAAAATCATGTTTTGAATGTTATGATAAGATATGTAAGGCTTGTGATCACATAGTCTCTCCTTTTTGGCTCAATGAGCATTCCGGGTGCTTGCACCAATTTGATTTTATATTGAAGGCTTGATATGATAAAGTATGTAGATGAGATACTCTTATTACATTGACATGGTACAATCATGAAATGTTTTGTAAACTCTTGATAGCCTTTGGCTTAAGCATGAACATGATTTAAATAATGGTTTCATTTTGACTAAGTATGCATGTTTTTGAAAGTGAATGTAAGTCTCCCAATTTAATGATACATGTATATATACGTATTCCCATGGGATGAGACTTAGTACCGAGGGATTGGGTTGTAAGAGGGATATCCCCATGGACCTCACCCTTTCCGTCAAACCATGTGCCAACATGGGTTATCTCCCTAGATAGGGATTGACTTGTTTTGTATCCCCTTGTTGAAGGGTTGACTAGGGTACTACTTGGC
>JBCEWC010017920.1:0-12233 GCA_038996855.1 Solanum aculeatissimum
GGATATTTAGATATAGCTAAAACAAGTTTCCGGTAACTTCCGAAGCACATTTTTAGGAACTTTTTGGGTCGTTTCATGTGTATGCTTTACTTGACTTCGGTGCAAATTCATCTTTTTTAACCCCTTATCTTTCCATAAAAATTGTTATGTGTCTCAAAGTTTTGTTAGAGGCATATTCAGTTTATAATTCGGTTGGTGAGTCTGTTAGCCAAGAAAGTTTATAGAAATTATCCAGTATCAGTCTTGCATAGAGTCTTTTTTTCTGATCTTGATGAACTTGACATGATCGATTTTGATGGTATTCTTGGTATGGATTGGTTCCATGCATCATATACCTCTATTAGTTGTAGAACTCAAAGGGTCAAATTCTAATTTTCTAATGAACCCATTCTGCATGGAAGGGTACTAATTCGGTGTTCAAGGGTAAGTTAATTTTGTATGTAAAAGTTCAAAATACAATTTGTAAATGGTGCATATACCATATTGTCCAAGTTAGGGATGTGGATTCCAAAATTTCTATTCTTGCTTTGGTGCCTATTGTTAATGAATTTCGACTCTTTAATCTTGATGTGTATGCTTTACTTGACCTCAGTGCAAATTATTCTTTTATTATCCCTTATCTTGCAATAATTTTGATGTGTCTCTTGAAGTTTTGTTAGAGACATATTCAGTTTATACTTCGATTGGTGAGCCTATTAGCCAAGAAAGTCTATAAAAATTATCCCGTATAAGTCTCGCATCATAGAGTCTTTCCTTGTGATCATGATGAAATTGACATGATCAATTTTGATGTTATTCTTGGTATCAATTGATTTCATGCATCATATGCCTCTATTAATTGTAGAACTCATAAGCTCAAATTCCAATTTCTAATGAATCCATTCTTGAGTGGAAAGGCACTAATTCAGTGCTCAAGGGTATGTCGTGGTATAAATATAAATTAATATTCCCTTTTCTAAAGGATGATCTTTTTCTCTTTTAGATCATGCAACCAAGGAGAATTCCACAAGGGGCTCCTACACTCGAGGGTGATCTAGCCCCTCCGGTTTCTCAAGCTCCCCAAGAAAAAGAAGGGGTCACACATGCCGAATATCTGAGTGTCATTGCTTTGTTGGCATAAGCCGTGACCAACCAATTAAATCAAGGATCCCAAGCTCCTCATTCTCCCACCCCAGCTGTCACGATCTGAGAGTAGGTCCTAGATGTGAAGTGGCGAAGGAGAACCCAAAATTCATCGATCAAGCCATCATAGCATCATCAAACACATCATCGGTACGGAAGCACGTGTATTAAGCAATTAGCACGTAAGTCTAGGGGATTCTGGGGCTTTGGACTCAAGCTATCGAGATGTTTCTGGGAATGGTAAGCACATTCCCAATCCAAACGTATCATAATAGCATAAGCGGAAATGAAAGAATAACATAAGATACCATCACTTAACATAGATAGCCATATCATTACAAGTAACACATAGCATAACATACAATAGAGTTCGATATGTCCAACAATTTCTCTACATTAGATATGATGGGTCCTCTACATATTCCGGGCTCACCCTCAAGTCATAAAGTAAAGGAACATAAAGTAAAGACAAGGTAGATTAATGTGGGTGTTGCCCTTGGAGTATGGGGCTCACCACAAGTATTAACTTCAAGAAATCTCGTTTAGCTGTCCAACAGGGGATGAAAGTCACCTTCGGTCCCTACATGGTTAGAGCATGTATACAAAGAGTATGGGTTAGCACATAATAATGCACTAAGTATGTGTCCATGCGATGCATATGAACATGAACCTATAAGTGAGTTAGATAACAAGGGAACATATATAGAAGGATAATATAGGAAAGAATAGTATATGAATATGCCATAAAATCCATGATGCATGGAGTGCCATAATGCTTATAGTATAAGGGATGAGACTATAACCGACATCCAAATTCATGTGAGCTACAACATGAACTTGCCCTACGAGGCCTCCCATCAAATAAGAGATGATTACTTGCCAAAGGTAACCTATACCACACCTTACGACCCAGTCATTTCAGAGTGATGGCCACCTTCCTTACGACCCGGTCATTTAGAAAGAATTTGCATAACATATCATATCATATCATAGCATATCTTACGGGACCACCCATTTTGGTTGCATAACCTATGTTGGCACATAGTTGAGAGAAAGGAGTGGGACCCTTGGGGATAGCGCACTTACTATTCCATTTCCACTCGATGCTAAGTCATCATCCCACAAGAATACGTATACATATACATGCCTTTAAAATGGAATGAAACACGTGACATTATGCCATGCGTAATTAGGCTTAAAGGACAAATCACTTTCTTCATATTCATGCATACGTGACTAAAAAGTCAACACATTTCATAATCATACTTCATTGGGATAAAAACCCAAATACACTTTCATGTCAAACTTCATGCATAAGAGTAGATCCATACTTGTCAAATCATATTGGTGTAAACACCCATAGTTGCTCAAAAAGACATATCATAAACATTATGTGATCACATTCTTGTCATAACCCATACTTGTTCAAAATCATAGTCATAAACATAGTTGGGACTTAGCCCACATCATATCCTTCTTGAAATCCATGTTCATGCATGCAAATGCCATGATTGCTGATGAGAATAGCCTGGGTAACTAGAATTCATAATTTAAATCCAAATTAAGAAGAATCCATAAGAAATTAAAGGTTAAATCAACAATTAAATCTCAATTTAGCACTACCCATGCAAGTATTAAAGAGTAAGGGGACATACATACTTGTACCTTCCTTAAATCAAAGAAATTCATCAATAAAGGGCCTAATTCAACATGAAATCAGTAAATAAGAACAACCCACACTTCAATTTCACTAAATCATTCTTAACTTAAAAGACCCATTTTAAGAAAAATCATAATTCATCAAAAATTGAGAAAAGGATTTTCGGGTCTTCATGGTGGGTCTTCATGGTTAAAAGAAACCATGAATCAAACCCGCATACCTTGAATTTAACAAGAAGATTGAGAAGATTCTAATGAAGATTTGAGTCTTCCCCAATTTCAAGCTTGATCTCCAATGGAAGATGAAAGAAAATTGAGAGAATTTGGGAGAGGAATTGAGAGCTTTAATGAATTAAAATGAATTGGGGTTAAATTTATGGGTTTTAGGAGAGTTTAGAAAAGCTAAAACGACCCTAGGAATAATTAAAATTACCATTTAACCATTAATGAAATGGAGTAGATAACTGAAACTGTCGCTGACAGAAGCACCCACACGGTCCGTGTAGTGGTTCACGGACCGTGAACCCTACCATGTGGTTTCACATGGTTCATGCCTTGGCTTGAAATCTTTGAAGTCTTTCTGGATCACTCCACGACAGGACTCACGGTCCGTGAAGCTGCACACGGACCGTACACTATTCCGTGGAGACTCACTTTGTCAGGAGTCCTAGCCTTGGGGTCTAGGCAGTCTCTGGACCACTCCACGAAGGTCCCTCACGGACCATGAGGCATCACATAGACCATGAAGTGGTCCGTGGAGCTTCACTTGGTCTAGGGCCTTGGTCCAACACCCCTGGAACTTACTGGATCACTTCACGGAGGAGCTCTTAGGTCGTGAGCCTCCACACGGCCTGTGGTTCCTCCCATAAGGCAGTGCCTTAGTCCCATAACAGTTTTCCCTTTTTTCCAGAAAACTTCCGTGCACGGGCAGTCTCACTCAAATGGTCATAACTTCTACCTTCGAACTCTGAATTGAGTGAACCCAATTTCGTTATGAAGATAGCTCAAAGAGCTTCGAGTTGATATATCGTGTCATACAAAGTTCATCTCACACCAAGATATATGACCATCCAAAGTCAGTCCTTCCATACAGTTCCATAAAAAACTCCACCAACATGATTCCTTTAAACACGACCACTTAAATGGAATACATGATCATCACTAATCAACCATAACAAGTTCAAAACGAACCTTGACCCACCAATATGAAGCTAAAAAATATTTGGGTCATTATATCATCTTCCCCTTAGGAATATTCGTCCTCGAATGAGCTAGACCACAACTTAAGGAAATCAATCAAGGAAGAAACATTTTCATCATAACTTATAAGGGATCATGCATCATTTTTAAAGCCATTTAAAACTCATATCAAAACATCATTTGAATCTTTTTGTGCTCATGTATGCATGCAATGTCATGAAACTCAAGAATTTAAAGAATTGAGACCATTTGAAAGGATAGAACAAAGTACCTTAGGCTTGAGTAGATTAGAAACGATAGGGGTATCGCTCCATCATTTACAACTCCACTTCCCATGTAGCACTCTCCACATGTTGGTTCCTCCAAAGTACCTTAATCGAAGCCACCTCTTTTTTGTGAAGCCTCTTCATTTTCCTATCCAAAATTTCAACCGTTACCTCTTCATAGGTCAAATTCTCCTCAACCATCACACCATCCAAAGGTGTAATGGCCGTAGGGTCACCAACCAATTTCCTCAACACCAAAACATGGAACACCGGATGAATAGAGCTCATCTCCGGAGGCAAATCAAACCTATAAGCCACATTTCCGACCCACTCAAAGACCTCATATGGCCCGACGTACCGAGTGCTCAACTTTCCATTTTTACCAAATCGCATGATGCCTTTCATAGGAGATACCTTCATATAAACCCAATCACCTACATGGAATTTGAGATTCCTTTTCCTAACATCTAAATACGACTTTTGGCGGCTTTGAGCCATTCTTAATCTTTCCCTAATCAACCTCACCTTTTCTATGGCCTCAACCACCAATTCCAGGCCTAACAATGCTGCCTCACCTATCTAAAACAACCCACCAGGGATCTACACTTTTTACCATACAAAGCTTCGAACGGGGCTATACCGATGCTAGCATGGAAACTATTGTTGTAGGCAAACTCAATAAATGGTATATGATTATCCCAATTTCCCTTGAACTCCAACACACAAGCCCTTAACATATCTTCCAAGGTTTGAATTATCCTCTCGGCTTGTCCATCGGTTTGGGGATGGAAAATGGTGCTCAATTTGATCTTAGTACTAAGTCCCTTTTGAAACGAACTCAAAAAATAAGAAGTGAATTGAGTACCACAATCTAATATAATTGACCTTGGTATACCATGAAACCTTATCAACTCTCAGATATAGATTTTAGCATACTCTTCGACACTATAAGAAGTCTTGATCGGTAAGAAATAAGCAGACTTAGTCATTCAATCAACAACAACCCATATTGAGTTGAATTATTTACGAGTACAAGGCAACTGAACTATGAAGTTCATATTCACATCCTCCCACATCCAAGTAGGAATCTTAATATCTTGGGCTAGGCCACCGGGCCTTTGGTGTTCCACCTTCACTTGTTGACAATTCGGACATTCCGACACAAATTTGGCTATGTCTTTCTTCATGCCATGCCACCAATACAACTCCCTCAAATCTCGATACATCGTGGTGGATCCCAGATGAATAGAATATTGGGAATTATGAGCTTCACTCATGATAATCTCCTATAGGCCGTCAACATCCGGAACACACAATCGATTTTAGTACCGTAGCACACTATCTCCCCCTTGGGAGAAAACCTTAATCTTCCCTTTGGCAACCAGTTTCTATAACTCCACCAAGGAAGGATCTAAGTCTTGCTTTGCCTTAACATCAATCACCACCGGAGACTCGGATCTGCCTTGACCAAAAATACCACCATTTTCTGAGTCGACCAACCTATCACCCAATCTAGCCAACTGGTGCACATCCTTCACTATCTCCTTCTTCCCCTCATCCACATGCGAGACACTTCCCATAGATAGCCTACTAAGGGAATCTTCCACAACATTCTCCTTGCTGGGATGAGAAAAGACACTCATGTCATAATCCTTGAAAAGTTCCAACCATGTCCTTTGTCTCAAGTTAAGATCTCTTTGGGTGAACACACATTGCAAAGTTTTATGATCAGTGAAGACATCAACGTGAATCCCATATAGATAATGTATGCAAATCTTTAGAGCAAACACCACCACCACTAATTCAAGATCATGGGTCAAATAATTTTTCTTATGCACCCTCAATTGCCTTGACGCATAAGCTATATCCTTACCATGTTGCATAAGTACACACCCCAACCCGATCCGTAAAGCATCACAATACACCACAAACCTATCTAACCCATTGGGCAAGATCAAAATAGAAGCCGATGTGAGTCGATCTTTCAAAGTATGAAAACTCTTCTCGCACTCACTTTACCACACAAACTTAGATTTTTTCTGGGTCAACTTAGTCAACGGGGACGCAGTGGAAGAAAATCATTTAACAAATCCCTGATAATAACCGGTCAATCCAAGGAAACTTCTAATATCTGAAGGAGTTAACGGTCTAGGACAATATTTCACCGCTTCAATTTTCGTAGGATCAACCTTAATGTCATCACTGGACACCATATGACCAAGAAATGCAACTTCTCCCAACAAAAATTTACACTTGCTAAACTTGGCAAACAATTGCTTCTCCCTCAAAGTTTGAAGCACCAACCTCAAGTGACATGTATGCTCTCGCTCACTCCGAGAGTAAATTAGGATATCATCGATGAAGACCTCCACAAAATTATCAAGGAACGTTTTGAACACCCAATTCATGAGATCCATAAACAGTGCTGAAGCATTGGTCAAACCAAATGGCATCACCACAAACTCAAAGTGCCCATAACGAGTCTGGAAAGCCATCTTTCGGATATCATTTTCCCATACCTTCAACGAATGGTAGCCCGATCGAAGATCTATCTTAGATAAATGAGTAGTTCCTTAAAGTTGATCAAATAAATCATCAATTCTAGGCAACGGGTACCTATTCTTAATGGTCACCTTGTTTATTTTTCGATAATCAATACACATTCGGAGAGAACCATCCTTCTTCCTCACAAACAACATGAGAGCACCCCAAGGTGAAATACTCGGTCTAATACAACCCTTCTCCAACAAGTCCTTTAACTGATCCTTCAACTCTTTTAAATTTCCCGGAGCCATACGATAAGGAGGAATGAAAATAGGTTGAGTATCTCAAAGGAGGTCTATGCCAAAATTCATCTCTCTATTAGGGGGAATACCAGGCAAGTCCTCGGGAAACACATCGAGAAACTCATTAACCACCAGAACCGATTCCAGAGTAGGTGACTCACCCTCCACGTCTCTAACCCGCACAGTATGGTAGATACACCCCTTACAAATCATTCTCCAGGATTTGAGGTAAGAAATTAATTGACCTCTAACCACGAAATCGCTACCCTTCCACTCCAACACAAATTCATTAAGAACTTGAAATTTGACTTGTCTAGTTCTACAATCAATCGAGGCATACGAGGCATGCAACTAATCTATCCCAAGAATAACATCAAAGTCATACATCTCAAGTTCTACAAAATCATCGGGGAGGAACTTATGCAATACAGAGACAGGACAACCCCAATACACTTTCCCAGTAATAATAAACTCACGGGAGTATACACCAAATAAGGTTCTCTTAGGGTTTCAGCACTCAAGCCAAATTAACAGCCAACAGAGGAGTCACAAAAGACAAATTTGCACCCAGATCAAGTAAAGGATAAGCATAAAAATCAAAGATTCTTAACATACCAGTCACGATATCTGGAGCTTCCTCTACCTCCTATCGGGCATGAAAAGAATAGAACCTGTTATTCCTGGGAGCACCAACAATTTGAGCCTTCGGCTGCCCTTGACTATCGGGGGCCGCTTAATCTTTCATTGCACCCCTTGGACAGTCAGAAATCTTATGGTCCAAACCCTCGCATGCAAATCAAGCACTCACAGCTCTCACACAATCACCCATATAGTTCTTCCCACACTGGTCACAACGGGGAATTTGTGGACCACCTCTAACTTATAACTTAGGAGGACGCACTCTTGGGTTAGAAAACCTCACATTCGAACCTTAGCCTTGTTAGAATTTACCAAATCCGCCACAACCTTTAGAGTTGGAGAACCCATCATCATACTGAGCTCTCTTAGAGTTGCTCACCCTTCGCTCCTTGAGCTTCTCACCCTCAATCTGTTCAGCATAGGTCATGAGCCGGGAGATATCCATGTCCCTAATGAGCATAGCAGTATGCCATTCTTTCACCACCAAGTTAGAAATATCCAAAATGAACTTGTCCATTCTTGCACGGGGATCAACTACTAACACAGGAGCATACTTTGAAAGCTTAGTGAATTTGAGGGAGTAGTCCCTCACAGTCATGCTACCTTGTAAAAGATTAATGAACTTAGTCATTTTGGCTTCCCAAAGTTCAAGGGAGATGAATCGATCCAGGAAGGCAATCTTGAACTCTTCCCAACTAACCTTGACATCTACCATTCTTTCCACCAACTACTGGTTGTACCACACTTGAGCCACATCATTCAACTGATACGCAGCCAACTCAGCCTTTTCCTCAGAACTGATACCCATAATAGTCAACACCTTCGCGAGCTCATCAATGAACTCCTGGGAATCCTAATAACCTTTGAACCATATAACTCCGAAGGATTGATTTAGGTGAAGTCCCTCACCCTAGAAGCTGGAGTGCCACCATTTGGGCCAACATAGACACCATATTTCAAAATTCAGCGTAGGTCACTTATTCTTCCACAAGTTTTTGAGGGGCCTATTCCTCATTGAACGAAACCTATCTAGGGAGGGGAGCTCTTTTGGGAGGCATCTTCTGAAAGAGCGACAAGAATACCAACATTAAGGAAGTCTCATAAACAGTACACAACATGACATAAGAGGACAATGAAGTGAGAAAATTCCTAAAACATCATCATAGCCTCTTGTTCATAGTTATGTCCGAGGATCATTTAAAAACCTAGGGATCTGATACCATCTTTGTCACGACCCGAGAGTAGGCCTAGATGTGACATGGCGAAGGAGAACCCAAAAGTCCTCAATCAAGCCATCATAGAATCATCACACACATCATCAGTTCGAAAGCGCGTATATTCGGTAAATAACACGTAAGTCTAGGGGATTTTGGGGCTTTGGACCCAAGCTATAGGGATGTTACCGGGAATGGAATAAGCTTGAATCACATAGCACATAGCAATTACGTTCTAAGGGGCGGGTAAGTATGACTCAAGCTATGGGGGCAAGCAAGGTTAGGGACTTTCCACATAAGCACATTCCCAATCCAAATGTATCATAATAGCATAAGCGAAAACAAAGGCGTAACATAAGATACTATCACTTAACATAAATAGCCATATCATTACAAGTAACACATAACATAACGTACAATAAAGTTTGATATATCCAACAATGCCTCTACATAAGATAAGACGGGGCCTCGACATATTCCAGGAGCACCCTCAAGTCATAAAGTAAAGGAACATAAAGTAAATACAAGGTAGATAAAAGTGGGTGTTGCCCTTGGAATATGGGGCTCACCACAAGTATTAACTTCAAGAAATCTCATTTAGCCTTCCAACGGGGGATGAAAGTCACCTCCGGTCCTTACATGGTTAGAGCATGTAGACAAAGAGTATGGGTTAACACGTAATAATGCACTAAGTATGTGAGCATACGATGCATATGGACATAAGCCTACAAATGAGTTAGAAGACAAGGGCACATATATAGAAGGCGAATATAGGAAAGAATAGTATATCAATATGCCATGAAATCCATGATGCATAGAGTGCCATGAAATCCATGATGCATGGAGTGCCATAATGCTTATAGTATAAGGGATGAGACCATAACCGACATTCAAACTCATGTGAGCTACAACATGAACTTTCCCGATGAGGCCTCCCATCGGATGAGAGAAGATTACTTGCCAAAGGTAACCTACACCACACCTTATGACCCGGTCATTTAATAATGATGGCCACCTTCCTTATGACCCGGTCATTTAAGAAGGATTTCCATAACATATCATATCATATCATAGCATACCTTACGGGACCATCCATTTTGGTTGCATAACCTATGTTGGCACATAGTTGAGAGAAAGGAGTGGGACCCTTGGGCATAGCCCACTTACTAATCCAATCCCACTCGGTACTAAGTCGTCATCCAACAAGAATACTTATACATATACATGCCTTTAAAATGGAATGGAAACACTTGACATCATGCCAACCATAATTAATCTTAAAGGCCAAATCACTTTCTTCATATTCATGCATACGTGACTAAAACGTCAACACATTTCATAATCATACTTCATTGGGCTAAAAAGCCAAATACACTTTCATGTCAAACTCCATGCATAAGAGTAGCTCCATACTTTTCAAATCATATTGGTGTAAAAAACCATAGTTTCTAAAAGATTCATACCATAGACATTATGTGATCACATTCTTGTCATAACTCACACTTGTTCAAAATGATAATCATAAACATAGTTGGGACTTAGCCCACATCATATCCTTCTTGAAATTCATGTTCATGCACGCAAATGCCATGATTGATGATGAGAATAGAATGGGTAACTAGAATTTATAATTTAAATCAAAATTAAGAAGAATCCATTAGAAATTCAAGGTTAAATCAACAACTAAATCTCAATTTGGCACTACCAATGCAAGGATTAAAGAGTAAGGGAACAGGAATACTTGTACCTTTCTTAAATCAAAGAAATTCAACAATTAAGGGCTTACGTCATCTTGAAATCATTAAATAAGAACATCCCACACTTCAATTTCACTAAATCATTCTTAACTTAAAAGACCCATTTCAAAAAAAATCATAATTCTTCAAAATTTGAGAAAAGGATTTTCGGGTCTTCATGGTTGAAAGAGAAACCATGAATCAAACCCACATACCTTGAATTTAACAAGAAGATTGAGATGATTCTGATGAAGATTTGAGTTTTCCTCAATTTCAAGCTTGGTCTCCAATGGAAGATGAGAGAAAATTGAGAGAATTTAGGAGAGGAATTAAGATCTTTAATGAATTAAAATGAATTAGGGTTAAATTTAGAGATTTTAAAAGAGTTTAGAAAGGCTAAAATGACCCTAGGAACAATTAAAATTACCATTTAACCATTAATGAAACGGAGCAGATAACTGAAACAGTCGGTGACGGAAGCACCCACATGGTCCCTGTAGTGGTTCACAGATTGTGAACCCTACTATGTGGTTTCACTTGGTTCATGCCTTGTCTTGAAATCTTGGAAAACTTTCTGGATCAATCCACGATAGGACTCGCGGTCCGTGAAGCTGCAAACGGACTATACACTAGTCCATGGAGCCTCACTTGGTTCGGACTCCTGCGCCTGGGGTCTAGGCAGTCTCTCTACCACTTGATGAAGGCCCCTCATGGACCATGAGGCATTACAGGAACCGTGAAGTGATCCATGGAGCTTCACATATTCCGGGACCTTGGTCCAACACCCCTGAAATTCACTAGATCAGTCTATGAAGGAGCTCACGGATCGAGAATGGGACAAGAATGGATTCACATAACACGCAACAATTATCTCTAAGGGAGCGGGTAAGAGGAATTCAACTATGGGGGCACACCAGGATTTTGGGACTTTCCACATAAGCACATAGTCAATCACAATCCCCAACATTCATATCATACGCATAATAAATCATAATCCTCATAATCAAGGGTAAATTACCATAATATTACATAACCAAAGTGCTTAACATAATAAGTCAACGTAAAAGAGTTTAGAATGGTCCAACAAGCTTCTACATAGATAAGCGGGGCCTCGACAAGGTTTGAGGCTCACCCTCAATACATAAGAAAATAAATGACATAATATAAAATTGGTAGATAGATGGTGGCTATTGCCGTTAAACAAAAGGGCTCACCACTAGCAAAGTCTTCATAAGATGATCAAGCGTCGTCTGGTAGAATTATAACAACCCGAAAATTTTAAAAATCTACTTATCGTTGGAATTCTAGGATGTACTACAAGACATGGTTGAGTTTTGGTGGCCACGGGTTGAGTTTAAGTGGACGAATGCAAATTGGGCTAGTTGGTGGCCTAGAGGGACAGTTTCGGCAGTGTAATTCAAAAAGCCATAACTTTTGATGTGGGATGAACAATGTGTGATACCACATATCACATTGAATCTCTTTGCATTAGCTTTGAAACACAAGTAGTTTCACTCAACTTAGAGTTTGGATGAGGGAGATATGGCCAAAATAGTGAGACTGTCTGAAATTCGGAAGCCATTGGAGATAGGCTCAGAAAAGTGGCCAAGG
>JBCEWC010017921.1:0-12232 GCA_038996855.1 Solanum aculeatissimum
TTTGGTCCAAAAATCTAACGGAGGGTATAAGTGGTCTATTTTGCATAGTTCAGGGGCAATTTTAACCCTTTTCCGTTGAATTAATTCACTAGATCGTCCATCTACGGAAATAGAGGTATACTCCTTATGTCTTATTTTGTATGATATCCTTTTTTTTTAGTTCGTTTTATAAATAATATTTTTTACACTAATAAAAAATAATTTTAATTTTAATTATTTTTTTGACCTTTAATGGAACAAAGAGAGTATTATTTTTGGTTTACATTCTGATTTCAACTTTCTTAATTAAGAAGAACAGAAGATTCAACAATTCTTTGCTATATTCTACATATTTTAAAATTATATAAAAAAAAAATTCTTAAATTTGGTTAGGACAATTAAATTGAAGGGAGAGGGAAGCCCCCACCAGAAAACGACAAAGAGATGCCGTCACGCGCTTTAGCAGAGGACACGTGTCACTATCAAAGGTGGCGTATTTGTAGTTCTCCGGAGAAAGGAAGGGTATATTAGTCAATGATATTGGTTGCTAAAAAATCATTAGCACGTGCCTTGGCGTGGAGCGCACGCAGGGAAAAATAAAGTAGAGGCTTTTACAGTGTTTGTAATTTGCTTTTTTCGTTTGTTTTTGTTTGATACTAAATTGTCGTCTACTTCCACGAGTACCATCCATTGCTTTTATTTCCTCTACATTTATGTAAAACTTGTGGGACGAGTAAGCATCATAAATGGTCGGATTTGGTTAAATTTTATTTTTCTTCTATAAAAAGAATGTTTTTGTTTAAAAATATTCTTATTGTTATTTAATGTATTAAAAATATTTTTTTAAAATAAATTTATTATTTATTGTATTTTTAAACATATTATTTTTCTAATAATATTTTTTAAGTTAGCAAATGTTTATTCTATTTTAATACGAGAAAAAAATTAAAAATTAATTCTTTTACTTTATTATAATTATTATTTTTATTGTTATTCCTTTTATATAATTTAAGAATATTTTTTCTTTTTTTAAAAAAGTTTTCTACTTGTGTATCCTAACTCCCATTCTCTACTAGCACTTCTACCACTCCCTAATTTTAAACTAAAAAATATCCAAAAAAATCAGCGTATCGACTCTTCACCCGTCCTCTACCCCCACACTATCATCAGTTTTTATTTAAAACAATTAAAATGATTTCTTTAAAAACCATTAAAATTTCACCACAAACCCCATCAGACCCCCTACGCCAACCTTAACCCAACAATTTTTTTAAAATAAAAATAACAAAATTATTAAACTAAATAAATTTTTTTCACTGCCCTCCCCCACCCTCACCCCCAAAATTTCTTTTAATATTTTTAAAATAAAATTAAATTTCTTTCATCCCTACCCCAGCCACCTCCATTTTTTTAAAGTAAAAATACAATATTTTTCAAAAATAACTAATTTGGGGGTGGAGGTAGTATAAATTGAAATTATAAATTTTCTTCTTCCCAATATTTCAAATCATAACAAATTTTCTTCTTCATCTTCTGCTTCATCCGTTTTTTCTTTTCACTCATCAATTATAAAATTTATATTTTTTTGAGTTTTTTAATCTACAAAATCAACAAATGATATATAGAATTTTATGATTCACTGACCTAGGGTTATGTATCATGAATAATCCTAGGTTTATGAATGATACTAGATAAATGTATCTGATACTAAATTTTACTTACATTTGCAGTAGTTATGTATTAACTACGAAACTATATACATGATACATAGAATGTTATAATTCGTGGATTTAGGTTTATGTATCAAAAATAATTATATATTTATAAATGATACTAGATGAATGTATTTGTCACAAGTTTTTAATTATATTTGAAACAATTATGTATTAAGTACAAAATCATACAAATGATACATATAATTTTATGATTGACTGAATTAGGATTATGCATTAAGAATAATCCTACATTTATGAATGATATTAGTTGAATGTATCTTGTACTAATTTATATTTATTTTTGCAATATTTATGAATCTATAGAATCATACATGTTATACATAAAATTTCATGATTAACAGACTTAGGGTTATGTTTAAGTTTCTAATGTATTAAGTAGTAAAATTTGAAGAAGTATGTATCTAGTACAAAATCACACACATGCCACCTGAAAATTTATGATTCAAAACCTTGAAGTTATGTATCAAAAATAATATTTAGATATAATACATTATATTATAAGTTATAATGTATCACAACGCTAAAAGTATATATTATACATGATTTTAAAGGTAAAAATCTCAACAAATACATGAGGAATTAAATTTTTTGATGAAGAAGGGTGTTAGTAACAAGTTCAACTCCCCACCCCCCTTTAAAAAAAAAATCCACTTAAAATTTCAAAGTTGAACCTACATTCTTCTTCGCTTTCTTCTCATATAATATCTTCACGATTAATAGATCGTTCCATTGTTTGAATTTATTTTCATGAAAATCATCATCGTTTCAAAGAACTTTCAGTTGGATCTATTGACGAAGTTGAAATCCATTGATTATAGAGAACATAAATTTGAAATTCAAAATTGTAATGAATGTAGTAACTGTTGCGAATAAGTGAGTGAAAATAGGAAAGATTTTAGGATTGAAAAAAGGGAAGTGAGAATTGTATGAGCGAGAAAAAAGTGTTGTATTCGGATGAGTGAGATTTGGGAGGGAAAAAGAGAATTTTAAAATATTTAAAATAATATAGAATAATAAAAAATATGATAAATAATGATGTATTTATAGGTAATTTTTCCTAAAAGTTATTGTTTTCGCTCCGTTTTATGTAAACTTGATGTTGAATAAGTAAAAGACAAATATTTAAAATTTATGATCTAAAATAATCTGACATTTGTGTGATTGAGATTTATTTTGTTAAGAATAACAAGAGAATTTCTAAATTAAATTATTCCTAATAATAGTAAAATGATTTTTTGGGGACAAATTAAAAAGAACAGGATCTCACATAAAATTAGACAGAAAGAGTAATACTTTTTCGTTTCAATTATATGACTCACTTTCTTTTTAGTCATTTAAAAAAGAATGACACATTTCGAAACTAAATATACCCTTTGTTTCATCTTATGTAACACATTTTTCTTTTTATTTCATTTTAAAAAGAATGTTACTTTACTATAATTAAAAATAATTTAATTTTAATTTTTTTATCCCCGATAAAATGAATTTTAATCTCACAAATATCTAAAAATAATTTTCACTCTACAATTATTTTTTAAAAAAATATAACTTAATCAATACACATTCAACCGAAAAAATTAAACTATCAAGTGAGTAATTATATTCAATAATCATTTGTCAACATCATCGTAGCCCCTACTAAGTACATGGGGGCTTGTTCAATCCCAAGCAATTTGAACTACATTGCTTCATTTCAACATTTAGATTTGAAAGAGCAAGCTGAGAAAAAGAAGTATTGAGATAATACCTTTCATCCTAATCTCATATACTAAAAAGGAGAATCTGCTTGATCACATAAAGAAATTTTTACACATAATTATTATCGTAAGGATTGAGCTCCCCCAAAAGATTATTCTTCTTTGAACGGGAAGACAAGATTTATGTGGTACATGATTTATAGTTGCATAGATAACTTTAATTTATTTTAGATTGCAAATTTTAAAGGTCCTTATTTATTTATTTTTAATTTTGTGTCAAGTTAAGCTAATCCATATAAATTAAAACGAATGACATGATGTAAAAAAAAAAGACTTTTAACATTTATGATTACAAAATGTATATAAATATTGTGTAATTATAAAATAATAAAATATATTTAAAATAAATTATTATTAAAAAAAAATTATTTGGAACCGACTATTTATTAAAGTTTAAATAAAGTAAGAAAAAAAGTCATTTATGCTGACATTAATATGATTTAATAATATACGTCGGTGAAGAAATTAATTTCTCAACTTTTTTTCTCTATTGAAATTCAATAATTCAAAAAAGGACATTTAAAAAAAAATAAATTAAATCAATAGCAGATTTCAATAAATATACATATTTATGACGTACTAGTATTTTTTTGGTCAGAAATTTATATCATTTAATTATTTATCTAAATAATAGATACTATTAATTTTCTTTGACCTCTTCCTGCATTTATTTTTTATATTTTAAATTCTATTGTTGAATTTTTGGCTCCGTAATCAATAGTGGAGCCAAAAAATTAGCGAGCGATGTTTAAATTTTCTTCATTTTATGTTAAAGATGTACAAAATTAAATATATATTCGTAATGATTAAGATTTAATTTTTTAAATATTATATACTTAAACATAAAAAATATACACGAACTATACTCAGATTAAGATGGCTCCATTTATGGGCCATGTAGATATATTAATAAATTGACTATCTAAATTTTATCGTATTCGTAAGGGTTCGATTCTTCAAATTTGGTATTTGGTCCATTGTTAATTGTCGTTACTGACTCAAATTGTCTACTCCACTATCTATTCTACTTTCTAATAAAGATAGCTTAGACATTTAAATATTATTTCGATAAAAAATGTCTCGAGATTAATTTAATTCCCTTATCTATCACATCAAATGATTCCTCAATATTATTTTGAGAAATTCAAGCAGAAGTTTAATTCTCCCTGCTTAGCTATATTATGCTGATTGATGTATTTAAATTTGTCATTTATTATTAATAAAAAGTTTTATAATTCTCTCTATTCATTTTTACTTGTCACATTTTAATTTGTGATACTTTATTTGACTGTCTTCGAATAAAAGCTAAATCAGATATTTATTATTCTAAATTTTTAAAAAAATTAAAAATTATATAAAAAAAACACTATATACAAATTGACTTTTAAAAATAAAATGAATGGAAAAAGTAGTAAATAATTTTTTTGGGTACAAATCAGGTGCTAGAGAAGGAGTCAGTCAATTATTTGAATGATTTTTTAGCAAAAAACAATTTCAACAAAGAAAATGACACTTGCAAACAACTCTAAAATCAATTATGTGGACTTTTACTATTGATGTATTATTAATTGTTTTACTTTTTATTATGTACGAAATTTCTATATATGTATTTTTGTTGTACAAAGAAAATAATAATCAAGTGTTGTATTAACAATACTATTTTTTCCCCTCATTTTTGTTACCAAACAAAGTACAAAATAATAGAGGTACTAGAATTTAAAAAAAAAAAAACATGAATCAATTTTGATATAATTTAGTTTCTTGTTTGATAGTACTTTTAATTTAGGTAAAATTAATATATGTTTTAATTATATACCCTATCTAGTAGTACTATTATTATTCATAGCAAGCAATGACATAATTAATAATATGGAATACTATTTTTATTTAAATACACCTTATTCAGTACTGCTCATATTTTAATACATTTATTATTATTAAAAATAGAGTTCTTTTTATCATGAATCAATGTGAAATTTGTATTAAAAAATATATTTTTTTAAATTTTATTTTCATCGAATCAATTTACTGAAAAATAACATGGCAGGAAACATATTCTTACAAAATTGCCAAAAACTTTTCTAATATTATTTTTCTTTTCTCACCAATTCAAATCATAATATCTATGAAAATAATATTTTTAAATAAAAGAATTTGGATAAATAGCCAAGTCAAACATTTGATAAAAAGAATACAATTAATATAACTAATTTTATCATTACTATATCTAACACAACTAATTCTAATATTATCAATAAATAAAGTACATCTTATTCATTAACATCTCAAAAATATTATCTATTTCAATATTATTCTTATACATCGAATCGTTATTAGTAATGTAAAAAAGTGAGAGGGTTTAAGTGATGATTAGGGTAGTCGGCGTGGATGCGTATTAACCTTTGGAAAGTTGTGGCGTGGGAACAAAATGGAGTGCTTTGTGCACTGTACCAGACTTTTAGGTGTCTAATAAAGTCAAGTCTCCCATTAACTTTAATTAACTTTTCATTAATTTGAACCAAAAAAAGAAAAGAAAAAGGAACTTTGTAGTACTCCCTCTGTCCATCTTTACTTGGCCCCTATACTATTTTAAGATGTCCAACAATACTTGTCCAGTTTATGAAATCAAGAGATAATTTTATACTTAGTTCCTAATTTACCCTTATCATTAATTATAGTTTTTTTTCTATTACATTTTTCAATATATTGTATTAATTATATTCAAAGGGTGATATGGTAAAATTACTCCTATCATTTACTACTTCTTAATTCCTGTGCCAAGTCAAAAGGGGCCAAGTAAAGTTGGACGGAGGGAGTATTACATTACGTTATTATTAAAAAAAAAATTTCAAAAGGATAATGAGAGTGTTAATGTGTTATGCCACTATAAATATATATCCTCAGTACAAAGTAGATATTTATTTATAAAAGATAATAATAATAGTGGCTCCTATTAATAAACGACATTATTTCCATTTTTTTTTAATTTTATTATGATAATTAAAAAAAACAGAAAAATATAATTTTAGCCAGCTAGTTTGTCGTTTGTGTGTGTTTGCGTTTGACTGCACGCTTCTTGTTCAATATTTCACAGCTTTCCTTGTCATATTATCATAAACAACATTTACTATATTCTTTTTTTTCTATTTTCATTTTATAAGATAGTGACATTATTTTGAGAAACAAATAGCAAATCTTATTATGTTAACAAATCTTTTTATATATTTGCTAGGCCCTTTTCTATTTTTATATCTTTTCAAATTGCTTTGTTTTTTGATGTACATAATTTAATAGAAATATATATTATTTTTATCTATATGAGATAATAATAAAATATATGTATACTTTATTCTTTTCGAAATCACTATTATGAAATTGCACTAATTATGTTATTGTTGTTGTTGTTGTTATTATATTTGCATTGGATAAAATAAACTAAGGGCACATTCGATTACGTGAGATAAAATTATGATAAAAAATCATATGAGATGAAGTTAAAATTTTGTTTAATCATATGATTTAAATTTTTAAGTTGTATATTCTACTCGAAAACATAAAATAATAGTTGTGAAAACTATGAAAATTGCTTCAATTTTTGTATTTGACAAAAGGTGAAATAGTTATATGAAACTCTCAAATAAAACTTTTTGAAAAGTTTACCGTTTCACCTCATGATTTGAAATTACGAGATGAAATCGCAAGTTCAAATATTAATTTCATCTTATAATTTTAAATTAGAAGATAAAATTGCATGTCCAAATGCTTACTAAGAGTACACGATAATAGAGATAGGAAACACACGATGATTGACAAAGAAACAAGGTGGAATTGTTCCCGGAGACACGAGAATGGTCATTGTTGGGAACGAGTTAAGAGCATGCAACCCACAAAAAGAAGAGAAGGGCTCGTGTCCTAATAACATGACTAACGAGATAAAAATGATAGATGCGTCAGATATTATCGAGTAACTTGAGCACGACAAACTAATAAGTTGGCACCACTAATGACATTCTTATGGATAACCTTCATTAGTCCATTCTAAAAATAATGTCACATTATTATAATTAGAAATAACTTAACTTTAAATTTTATTTTTATCTTCAATAAAATTAATTACAATTTTATTTTTATCTTTACTGAAATTAATTACAATCACATAAATAATAATAAAAAATTTAATTTTTTTATTAAACATCAAATCAAATTAAATAATATCACATAAATACACAAGGAATATCATATACTGTATGGAAGTATTTATGATAATGAACCTATAAATAAACGTTAGGTTGCGTTTGAGCAAGTTCATAAAGTTTTGGACCTTTGGTGATTCTTCTTTAATTTCTTTCTTTTTTTATGGGCAAAAACAGCGTTAACAGTTAACAAACAGCTCTACCATAAATTGTTAATGACGCTGGCTCTCTTTCTCACACACATCCCCTCTTTTTCTTCCATTTCTTCACTATTCTTGTCGTCTTCATTTTGCCTCTCTCTCTCTTTTCCCCTTTTGGTTTTCACCTATTTCACTCTCTGAGTGTGTGTGAGTTCTCCAAGCCTTAAAGTTTCAATTTTGGGGCCAATAGTCTCTCTCTCCTTGTCGTGACATTTCTGCTCTGTTCTTTTCTTGGGACACTCTTGTTGTTGTTTCAGAAGTGTCTCTTCTTGTTTTAGCTTAGGAATCAAACTCCCTTCCCCCCAAAACTCCAATTTTTGGATCACTGGTCTTGTCATTATGAACACTTGCTTGAAGATCAGTGCACCCTTTTAGTTTTCTTGTTCAAAGTTTGAGTCTTTAAGTAGAAATAGTCATGGTGGGCAATAACGAGATCAACGCTAGTGAATCTAAGGTACCCTTTTTCCCCTTGTTAATGATTCTCTTAATTCCCTTTTTTTTCATTAATTAGAGGATCATTTTGGGGTTTGACCTTTTATGTTGAGGGAAAAAGGATGAATCTTTATCATTGATTTAGGTAAATGGTCTGTCATTCTTATGTTTCTTTGCCTTGTCTGTACATATTTAACCTCCTTTACAAAATCACCTTTTGCTTTCCTATTTGCTCCTTTTGGGGTTTGGGGGGTTGATTCTTTTCTTTTCTTTCCCATTTGCTTACTTTCTTTTTCTGGTTATGCATACAAATTCAACAGATGTTATCCTTTATTTGCTGTGACTATTTGTGGATTGTCACAAGATGCATATTACTATGATGAATTTTGCTTTTAGTACCTCATGGTTTGATGGATATTTGTTCAATTTCTTTTTCCTTGTAATGACTAGGCCTTTTTGTGCAGAGGGTGGTTCCACTTAATACATGGATACTTATATCGAATTTCAAACTGGCTTACAACATGCTTCGTCGCTCTGATGGTACATTTAACCGCGATTTAGCTGAGTTCTTGGAACGAAAAGTCCCTGCAAATTCGATTCCAGTTGATGGTGTTTACTCATTTGATGTGGTTGATCGAACTACGAGCTTGCTTAACCGTGTCTATAAACCTGCCCCAAAAAATGAGGCTGATTGGGGTAAAATTGAGCTTGATAAACCTTTGAGCACTAGAGAAATTGTTCCTGTTATTATTTTCTTCCATGGTGGAAGTTTCACTCATTCATCAGCCAATAGTGCTATTTATGACACATTTTGTCGTCGGCTTGTTAGCATTTGCAAGGCTGTTGTTGTTTCTGTGAATTATCGACGATCACCTGAGAATCGTTATCCTTGTGCTTATGATGATGGATGGGCTGCTCTTAAATGGGTCATATCAAGGCCATGGCTTCAAAGTGGGAAGAATTCAAAAGTTCATGTATACATGGCAGGTGATAGTTCTGGTGGTAATATTGCTCATCATGTTGCTGTTCAGGCTGCTGAATCAGGCGTCGAGGTATTAGGAAATATCCTGCTTCATCCCATGTTTGGTGGGCAAAAAAGGACTGAATCGGAGAGTAGATTGGATGGGAAATACTTTGTAACAGTTCAAGATAGGGATTGGTATTGGAGGGCATATTTACCAGAAGGGGAAGATAGGGACCATCCAGCTTGTAATATATTTGGTCCTAGAGGTAGATCCCTTGAAGGACTTAACTTCCCAAAGAGTTTAGTCGTTGTAGCTGGTTTAGATCTTGTTCAAGATTGGCAATTGGCTTATGTTGAAGGGTTAAAGAAATCGGGGCATGACGTCAATCTCTTATATCTAAAGCAGGCAACAATAGGTTTCTATTTCTTGCCTAATAATGATCATTTTCAATGTCTAATGAAGGAGATCACAAGCTTCATCCATCCTAACCATTCATAGACTTACTTAACTTCAACTATATATAACAGAAGCTTGACATCTCACTCCATCGGATTCTTTTTTCCTCCTCTCTAGTGAATATAATGGTGTGTAGTTACATAATTTGTGTAGAATTGCTTCTCTCTTCACTCTAGGGGTTGTTATTCTGCCTTTGAAGACGACTAAGTATATCGTCGTGTCAACTGGTCTTTGCTGAAGGAGTATCGCCCTGAGAATTGATAGATGAATGTTGTCTCCAGAATGTAGTATAGTATTGATAAGAGAGAGTTATTTTCTGGTGGTGTCTTAGCTGTTACTGCCACTAAAAGGAACTAATTTCAGAACATGAATTGGAAAATTCATGATGTTGTGATCTTACTTTGTATGTTATAGTTGTGGTTTAGAGAATATATATAAATATATATATATATAAGATTTTGTTTGTTGATTTTCTCTCAACCATTGAACCCTCTTTTTCCTATCTCTTTTATGTTGTTCAATTTTACTAGATTACTCAAAAATCAACTCAAGGTAGTTGTGCTTATGTTTGAAGTGTTGATTTCCTTTGGGATTTGAAGAGGGGAGCAAGTACAACAACAACAAATCCTCATATGTGGGATGGCAATGTGTAAAAGCTTCGGAAAGGGTGATGTGTAGGAAGCCTCTTCTTTACCTTGAAAAGATCCTCGACTCAATACTAATAAAGATAAAGGAGAAGAATAGTGACAAACAAGAGGTGAAAAAGGGAGCAACTAGTATGTTGTACTAATTAGTTAAACTATACAAATGATATAATAAAAGTTAAGGCTAAGAAGGGGAAGCTTCCTATGTATACCATTGGTTATCATGCAACTTTCAAGTGGAATGTCGATCAAAATTACTGAATAATTTGCTCTTTGTTGTTACTAATAAATGAGTAAGAAAAGAAGTGATATTATGGTAAAATATAAAGTTGGTATAGTAGTTGTACATAGGAAGTGGGGGTTGGGGTGGACCATAGAGGAATTCCTGTTGTCACCTCCCTCCCCCCATAGAACCCAAAAGGCCAAAAGAAAACCCTGTCCATCCAAAGTGAAATGAAGGGTACATTAAACATAGTTGCATGATTGGACATTGATTCAATGCTTTCTTGAAGTTGATTTTTATTCATTTTTTTGTCAGCTCTTATCCTTCTACTTGTTGTTCTATATGGGTCTTTTGGGCATAGAATAAAATTGTTTTCTATTTTTTATTTTGTCTTTTCTTTTTCTTGTATTAGAGTCTAGAGAGTAGAGCTTATCTTATCAACCATTGGTTGGGAATTTTGGATTTAGCACTTGTTTCTACCCGTACATTAGGGGGACCATCGTATATATATATAAAACTGACTTCTCAATTTTCTCTAAAATTTAATTTCACTTCATACAACTAGAATATACACTTCATTTTTTTTTTCTTGGGTGGAGGATGACTGGCCCTGTATTCGAGGTAATCCTTGAACATTGAACCTTTACGATACTCCTTCCGTCCATCTTTACTTGACTCCTATTTTAAAAAATAGTAAATGATAGAGATAATTTTACCAAATCATCCTTTAAATTTAATTAATACTCCCTCTGTCCATCTTTACTTGACCCCTATACTATTTTAGGATGTCCAACAATACTTGTCCAGATAATTTTACATTTAGTTCCTAATTAACCCTTGTCATTAATTATAGTTATTTTCCTATTATATTTTTTAATACATTTCATTAATTATATTCAAAGGGTGATTTGGTAAAATTAACTCATCATTTATTACTTCTTAGTCCCTGTGTCAAGTCAACAGGGGCCAAGTAAAGTTGGACGGAGGGAGTATAATGTATTGAAAAATATAAGAAAAAAATGACCATAATTAATGACAAGGGTTCTAAGATGACGGTGGGAGTATATAATACTCAACCTATCTTTTATCTTTATTTAATTAACTTTGAATTTTACATGTCCATAATATTTATATTAACTGTATTTCTATAATTTTGAGAAATAATTTTAAAAATAAATAATTAATATTAAAGATAAAGTATGAAAAAATAATTTTTTTTCTTGATACGCTAAAAATGACAATAAAAGTGAAAAATATATTTTAATATTTTTTGGACAAGTAAAAAGAGACGGAGGGACTCTCTTCGTCCCAACTATTGTAGACCATACAAAATTTAAGAAAGAAATAAGACTTTTGAAATTTCAAATTTGTGATTTAAAATACTTTTTTTTACCATTTATGTGATTGTAGATCATTTCATTAAGGATACAAGATAATTTTATAGTTGAATGGTTTCTAATTATTAAAATTTGTCCTTTTTTATGAAATATACTAAAAAGGAAAGCGTCCTACCTAAATTGAGATGAATGAATAATATGTATTTTATTGGGAAAATTTTACTCCCTCCGTTCAACTTTACTTGGCCCCTATTGACTTGGCACAGAGATTAAGAAGTAGTAAATGATAGGGGTAATTTTACCAAATCAC
>JBCEWC010017922.1:0-12232 GCA_038996855.1 Solanum aculeatissimum
AAATTGAATCAGTAATGAATGAAGAGAACGAAGATGTAGAGGTAATCCACAACACTCAAAATGATAACGTTATGGTTCATCAAATTTACAAAAGCAAAAACATTGTTGTAGAAGTCATGAGACGCTATGCATTGTTGAGGGGATTCCAATTCACAGTTATAAGGTCAAGTCATACAAGGTATGCATCATTTTTTTAGTTAATTGATAATGGGAATTGAGTGTTTCATTTTCTGTTTGTACAATTGTTTGATTATTTTTTAGGTTTTATTTTGATTGTTTATTTGATTCTGAAGTAAAATATTTGATTTAATTATTTTTTATATTTTGATATCAAATTTAGTATGTCGAGATGTTTGATTTTATATTTGGATGTTGATTTGAATTTTTCTTTAAGTTTGTGGGAAGGTTGGATTACAACTTGATAAATTTGTTTGTTAACGTGATTATGGCATAAAGAATTTGGTTGTAAATGTGTATGTATTGGTCAGTGTTAAAACTTTATACCAATGTGACTTATTAATTTCTTTTTTATGTCCAGCCCTTTGGTGTCATTTTTGATTGTTGTTTTTTTAAAATTAAATATGTTTGTGCAAAATTTGGATAAATAGTTGGTAATTTGTTAGTTGACATGGTTGGTTTGAATACTTTGTAAAATTGTTACTGATTAAAACGTAATATGTACAGTTGTTTGGTTTTGATTTGGTTATTTTTTTGTTTTTTTAAAAATGGTTGGGTAGTTTGGTTACTGACATGTACTATTACAGTTACAACTTGAAGTGCCCAGCAAATGACTGCACTTGGTTATTTAAATATTTATGTTTGAGTAATTCTGGAATGTTCAAAGTTCATAAATTTTGTGATACATATACATGTCCAGTGAAGGGTAGACTGATGTCGAGACGTCAATGTAAAAGTAGGGTGCTTGGTGAAATGTTGATAGCAAAATGTGGTGATCCCAAAATTAATTATACACCAAGTGAAATCAGAACAGACATGAAAAAGGGACATGAGATTACATTAAGTTATATGCAAGCTTGGAGGGGTTGGCAAAAGGCTTTTGATATTCTACGAGGGGATTCAGCTAAGCCTTACGGGAAACAACCAACATATTTATATATATTGGAAAAAATATATCCAGGAATAATTGTGGATTTAAGAAAAACAGAAGAAGGGTAATTTTTGTATACATTCATAGCACTGGATGCATGCATAAGAGACTGGGAGTATTGTAGGCCAATAGTGATCGTTGATGGAACACATATAAGATCACCATACGAAGGGACAATGTTGATTGCTAGCACTTTGGATCCCGGTGGTGAATTTTTTTAACTTCATAAAAATATTATTAAATTGATACCATAAATGGTTTATTAATTGGTTCTGTTTAATTGTAGATCATATATTGTCTCTAGCATATAGTGTTGTTGATTTTGAGAATGATAAATCGTGGAATTGGTTCTTCCAATGTTTCAAATTGGCATTCGGTGATAGAGACGGCATGTGCTTTGTTTCAGATAGGAACAAAAGCATCTGGAATGTCGTTGCATCTGTTTATCCGGGGTTCCAATACTACGCTTGTATTTATCATTTGTGAACGAACGTGTTGAAAAAGACATACATTAATACCGAGGAGGTGAGAAAATTATTTTTCTGCTTAGCAAAGGCATACACAATTGAGGAGTTTGAGGATTTGATGAGTCAAATGAAGGATTTAAGTCCAAAATGTCATGCATATTTGATAAAGGCTGATTTTGAGAAGTGGTCCTACGCATACTCAGTTGTAAAAAGGACATGGACACTAATAAGTAATATTACCGAGTCAATCAATAATGCAAGTTTGCTCGAGTGGAGGCTCCCTATAGTACCCATGCTAGAGTACATGAGAAAAATCATTGAAACTTGGAATGAGAAACACAATCAAGAGGGGGGGGGGGGGGGGAGACTACAACAACATTAACAAAGAAATACAATTAGATGTTGTTGGACAATGAATGATTGTCTCATCGAATGACGGTATGAGTTTAATTTATCAATAAATAAAGCACTTGTTGATATTTATGTTTAAAAAAGTAATTTCTTTATTTTAAGGTGAGAGCATCAACGAAATTTCTACATACAGTAACGGATGGTGCAAAGAGGTTCAAAGTTTGTTTAAATACAAGAATGTGTTCTTGCGAAAGGTTTCAACATAATGAAATTTCTTGTGGGAATGCAATCACAACTATTGGATATAGAAATAAATATGCAAAGGATTATTGTTCAATTTATTATAGTAGTAAAAATTTCAAGGATGCATATGCAATACCAATTGATCCATTTTCGTGTGAAAGCTCTTGGGTTATTCCAGAAGATGTGTTATGTGAGAGTTCTGCCACCAGATGTAAGAAGAGGACCGGAAAGACCATCAAATTATGATCGAAAGAAGGAAATTACTGAAGTGAAATTCAAAAGAAGCAAAATTACCTATGCTAAGTGTGGGTCAAACGGTCATAATAAAAAGACTTGCACTCATTCTCAAGGTAGCAAAACATTGGGTTAAAGATGGTTCTTTTCACAAATTGGTTCTTCTGTAATGGTGGACCTTATTGTCAAATTTAGTTGATTTTATTTTGGTTGACTTCGTAGTGATTTTGTTTTTCAAGAAAATAGTGTAAGTTGTTATTTTTTTATGTTTCGATTGTTAATGATATGACGTTATTTTTTTATCACTATTTCACTATGGGAACAAGAAATTTTGGAGAATCTGATTAGTTATTAGATCATGAATTTTTTGTTAATGATATTTTTTTCCCATAATATGATTGTGATGTTGGTTGTACAGAAACAAACTTTGTATAAAAAAGTTTGTTTATATTATTGGTTAAATTATGGTAATATAATAGTTTTTAGTACACGTTCTGAAATGTGAATACTTATTTAGAGATACTTAATGGTATAAGAAATAATTATTGGTTGTACAAATGCTTAAATTATGATAATAAAATTATATACAAAAGTTTGTTTATATTGTTGGTTAAATTATGGTAATATATTAATTTTTAGTACACGTTCTGAAATGTGGATATTCATTTAAAGATACTTAATGGTATAATTGTATCCTATCAAAACAAAAGTGGAAAGGGGGATTGATTATAATATTGATTGAATACAGACAACCTTGTAAGAAAAAATGATTGGTTGTACAAATGCTTAAATTATGATAATAAAATTGTATAAAAAAATTGTTTATATTGTTGATTAAATTATGATAATATATTAATTTTTAGTACACGTTCTGAAATGTGAATACTTATTTAGAGATACTTAATGGTATAATTGTACCCTATCAAAACAAAAGTGAAAAGGAGGATTGATTATAATGTTGATTATAATGTTGGTTGAACACAGACAACCTTGTAAGAAAAATGATTGGTTGTACAAATGCTTAAAATATGATAAATATTTTTTTTTTCTACAGAATGTTGATATTGATTTTTATTTTGATATACTTAATGGTTCATTTGTTTTGCGTATAGATTCTGGATGTTGATATTTTTTTTGAGATACTTATTGGTACAATGTTAATTTTTTAAAGTTGAGTTAAGCAGTAACTTTTAGTTGGTGTTATTTTGATTTAATTTATGGTAAGAATTTTGTATAAATATAATTGAACCCAGGTTTTCAGAGATATAAATCATAAATGACAAGAAGATCAAACACAAGTTAAATATAGAATTCACCATATAGTGATTGATCCAAAACTTTTTTAAAAACTACACAACAACCAGATCACAAAAAAGGATAACTACACAAACCAAAAAAGGAACAACAGTCTGATCGAGGTCTTAACAGAAAAACAGAAAAAACATGGGGTAAAAAGGTCTGGAAATTAGAATAACAGATCATAAAGTCTACTTCTTCTTTTTGGATAACAACTTTGACTCAACCACATTTTTGCTGACATGAATGCATTCCCTTGAAATTGTCGGCGCGCCCAATCTGCTAACAACTTTTCCTGTCACTTCACTATCACTAACTGCATCAACCTTAATCTTTCTCGTTTCATATTCCCACAGCAATGCACCGTACCTCAAACGAAATAGTTCGAGATCTATAAAACAAGAAAAAATATCCAAGTGGCCTTGGGAAATGTATTTGGCGAATACACAAGTAAAAACACCACAATCATTGTGGAAAAAATTAGACAGGATATTAGATGTAGGTATTACAGAAAAAAATAAAGTGTGAAACATGAAAATAAAATGATAAAACATAGTAAATGAATATGCTAACATTAATTGAAAAAATGAGATGAATTGATTTTAAAATAAATAAATATAAAAAATAACTTACTTCGAATCTATGCCTTGTTCTGGAGTGTTGTCAACAATGAAGAATTTCAGTTGATCACCAATAGCACAATCCATATATTCCAATTGATTTTTCATATCAATATCATTGCATTTTTCGAAAAATCAGTGCTGATAAGAACAACATAATTATTTGTGCAAGTTTTTTTACCACACCAATAACTGCGGCAAAATAATTTGATCCAACACCCCACAAGGAGTCAAATACATGAATGCACCTGTTTTTAATGCATATGGCAACCAACACCCAATGATATGCTTCAGGTATGTTTATGGGGATGCAAACATAGTCAACCGACTCCCATGGGGTATTCGCATGGATCTTATATCCTCATATGTATTGAGCAACCTCATGATCAGGAGTAACTACTCGATTATCTTTCATGCTCTAAATCCAACGATCATGAATTTGTTCAACCTAACGTATGAAAAATGAGTCCACAAAAGTAATTCTTACATCATTTTCGGGTCCATACTTCATTTTTTCGGAGATAATACATAATAACATCAACATGCTACATTAATAAAAGTCAGGCCGTGTCAAAAATAAATGTGACTACGAAGAAAAAGGTGAAAAGGCACAGTAAACTTAATTTTATATTACCAAATCTCCTCATGGTCGTCCAATTGTGACCATATCATAAAACTAATCCATCAATTGTACTCTATCAACCCCGAAGTCAAACGGAGAATTGATCTTGTTGGATGCAACTGTGAATGCACTTGCTTTCCTGAAAAAAATAAAACAATAATTGAGTAACGATTTGAATAACTTAAAAAAATAAAAATACATATGTACATACTTGTCATGTTTCTTTGATAATCTTTGCTTGATCCACAATTGAAAGGAATCAATGAGATTCCTGTCCACATCAAAATTAATGTGTTCAACAAAGGGATGCTTCAACTAGAATATGGGAGAGATTTTTTCTGAAGTACCAACTGTGTCACTAAGGTCCGTGTACGGGGATTGCACGTACTTCCCAGGTACCTTAGGTCTACCTTGGTGCACTGGTGTAACATATGGCAACTTATTTTCTAGTGCAACAATTTGAGATTCACTCAAATCCGGTAATTCAAAATCATCAAGCGTGGGCGTCTTATGGCTAACGCCTCCCGCTTCAACTATAAATTTAACAAATCAATTATTAATCACCTAAAAAAATGTTATATATAAAAACTAATAAGACAATTAAAAGGGTGCTTAATGAAAAAAACTACCTGCATTTGGTAACAACACATCATCACACTGTTTGTTATGAATGAAACCACTAGCTTCATTCTGATTATGAAAATTTTGTGGTGGTCCTTCTTTTGGTAGCAATATGCCATCAACCTGTTCGTTATGACTGACACCACCTGCTTCATTCTGATTATGTAAATTATGTGGTGGTCCTTCACTAGTCACAACTTTAACAGTATCCGCAAATTAAAAACGGGATATTAGCACCAAAAATAACACCAATAATAAAAAAAATCAGTACCGAAATGAATTTTAAAAAAAGATAATTCAGTGACAACAACATCCAAAAATAACACATACTGTCAAAAAAATAAAATAAAATAAAACAATTTGCAGAATTTTAAAATCAAACACTATTTCAACTTTATTAAATCAATTTAAACGACAACCAAAAGCACAATCAATTAATAGTCAAAAATAAAACCATCTCCTGTATCATAGAAAAATCAACAAGTAAATTAAGATAGTAAAAAAATACAAAAAGAAAGTAAATATATATAAAATCAAATCGTAGGTGATGTTGTATTCTGATTTAGGATAGCACTGTTATCACTGACATCTTTCATAGAATTATCTTCCTTTTCACCACACCTCTAATATGTAAATAATAAATAGTAATGAATAAAGTGGAAATAAATTATAAACATTGTTAAATAGTAGGTGAATCATACCTTTGGTGATCCCGAATTATCATTTTTTAAATCAACATTTTGTTGATTTGTTGTCTCACACATGAACTTTTTGAATGACTCTTGAATAAACAACTTCATTTCATTAAACTGAAAATCAACCTTAGCCTCTAAGGTTGATAATTGTTGACGAACCTAATACATAATAAAATAAAAGTCAAGTAATGCACAATATATAAAATACAGTTTAGTGGGCAATTAGTACGTACCAAAAAAACCTCTTTTTCAGACCTCTCAATGGCTTCAAACTTGTCAGGTTCAAACTTGTTAGAACTGTGCATATCTTCTAAATTGTCTTGAGGGCAATTGAGGGGTGAGGGGACGGGGGACTGTTCAACATTTCGGCAAGCTCCAGTGTAATAGGACAGTACCAGTTCTTTTGCCCGAATGGCAGCCAACTCATCAGCCGTGAATGACAAATCCTTAAACTTGTACTGAAATATAACAAAAACAATTAGAAAAATACCAAAAAATAAAGTTAAAACTTTAAAATATATATTACCTGGTTCCCAGATTCTCGAAACATTCCTTTTTTGAAGAGTTCATAGAAAATCTTCCTCTTGGGGATTTTCCAGTTGAACATCCGTGGAGACCGATTAAATTGACAAACTGCAACCGATCTATCAACTTGGTTGCAACATTCGTAAAACCATATTTGCAAAGCGAAATAAAATCCAAAGAACAACACCTTGTTAGGATCCTAAGCCATTTGAGAAGTTATGCAGTCTCTCAGGTCAAGAAATGAAAGGTAATCCCACGAGTAGTTAACATATTTCCCCAACTCAATCAATAAAAAATGATATTCAGGTACATACGTATTGAAAGGGAGAGATGAAAGTATAAAAGTACTAAAACAATAAATGATGCACATATGGAATGCATCATCTGTCTCAATCAATCCTTCGTCTCTAAAGACCCTGATCAATTCATCCTTCGATATACCTCTATGATTGATTTTGGGGAAGTACTTCTCAATAAGTTTAGATGGCCCATAAAGGTCATGAACAAAATCATCTATTGTCCCACATTTAAATCCAGTTACAGCCTTAAACTCAGAAATATCAAAATGAATGAGTGAGCCATTCAAATTGAAGGTGAACGTGTCTTTCCGATCACTAGGTACCTTGTGGTGCACCAGAGACCGTATAAGCTGAGGTTGGACTTTGATACGAGGTAATTCAAGAAGATAGACGAATGGTGATTGTTTGAACATATCAAACATGTTCAGTTTGGTCAATCGTTCAGTAATCTCAACAAATACATCAACATTTGTGTAAGACAACCATCTAGATAGTTTGGTTTTCTCCTAAACACAACAAAACAAATGACCAAAAATTAAAAAATAAATTATTACTTAAGTATGGTATCACCAGTTCTACGGTTAAAAAAAAAATAGCAGTAGAACACATGTTAACTACAGAAAATATACCAAACAAAGTATAACAAATAATAAAAAAAACACAGAAACGTTAACTTCAATAAATTAAAAAAGGTTGCCAAATTTGCCACCAAACAATATACAGACTATAAAATCAACTAAAAAAATAATAAATTAACAGTCTACACAACATATAAAAATAAGTATTAACTGGCAATAATTTACCAAAAAAAATAGTGGTGAAACCTAATAATAACACCAACTAAACTACCCATACCTAAAAAAAACATTAAAAAAAAGCAACTTATCACCCATAAAAATACAGCACAAAATGGTTTACAAATCATGTAACCAATTGAGGGACAGATTGAGTCGCATATTTACCAACAAACTACTATCATAGGAAAATTCAAAAAATAACACCAACAAAATATGTACTTAATACCCAAAACAAAAACATAAAAAAGAGTAACTTAACACCCAAAAAAATACAGCACAAAAATGATTTACCAATTATATAACCAATTGAGGGACAGACTGAGTCACAAATTTACCAACAAACTACTATCATAGAAAAAAATAAAAAATAACACCAACAAACAATGTACTTTAACACCAACAAAAAAATAAAAAGAAAAAAAGAGGGTTTAACATTTATTCCACCCAAAAAGGGTCCACCTTGGTCACCAAAAAAATAACAACACGGTCTGAAGAGAAGTTTACCATTTATGTAACCAAATAAAGGATCAACTGGTTCAACAATTAACCAACAAACTATAAAAAGAAAAGACAAAAAAAAACACAGAAGATAAACTACACATAAATAAATAAAAAATAACAACTTAATACCCAAAAAAAAAAATTAGACAAACATGTCTACCAATTACGTCACCAAAAAAAGGAGACACCTGATATCACAATCTAGCAACAAAACTATCAAAAAAAAAAAGAAACCCTAAGTTAAATATATAGACAAAATTGATAAAAGCAACTTTAATAAAATAAATTAATCAGTTAAATCCAAAAAAGAATATTTGTCAATACAAACACAAAAAAAGGAGAAAAATAATTTTACATACTTTTGAAATTTTCTTTAAACTTTTTCCCCTACCCTTGTTAGATTTTGCGACTTTCCGGGTATCACCTTTATTAACAGCATCAATACGAAGCTACAAAAAGGAAAAAATATTTATAGAACAAAAAAATGGTAAAACATTAGTGTTATAGGCCAAAAAAATTTTTTTAAGAAAAAGAAAGAGTATCTTGCATGTAACATCTGCACCTTTTAATTCCTGATTCAGACGAAATCTCTTTGCAATTGGTATTTCATCCTCAAAATCACTGTCGTATGGTAGATCAACCTTCTCACTAACTTTTTTCTTCAAAAATTTAGATGAAACTTTGGCAGAATCATTCTTCTTTGAAGATTCAATGACAACAAAATTAGAATTACGTCCCTCTTCTGGTTTATTCCGAACTGGGGAAGGAGTGAATGCATTGAGATTGAAGCTCGACCTTGATGATTGGATAGGGCTACTATCCAAATAAATAGCTTCACGATTTAACCTAGGACTTTTACGTACATGAGTTTTTTGTTCAGAAATTGACATGTTGACAAAATAAAAATCAAATGGAAAAACACAAGATAATGAAAAATAAGAAAGATGAACGCATGCAACAATTAATCCAACAAAAAGAAATGTTTCATAGTTGAATGTCTATGGATGGTAGTGAACTGCTACTGAAAAATGAAGAGTCGCCTTGGAAAACGAAAGAGACCTCTGGAATGCATAATGTTAAAGCAAAAATGAAAAAGGAAAAATAAAATAGGAAACTTTGGAAATATAAAATACAGTAATTGTATTGTCAAATCACAATTACTATTAAATGTAGACGGCGGAGGAATCAATGCAATAATTAAAGTGAGACAATGAATCTTAAAAAACGTATAAAAATAAGAAAAATACAGATAATTGTTAAATGGTCATTAATATGTATTTTTTTTTTAGAAAAAGAAAAAAGAAAAAATATTAATAATCTAATATGACATGAATGTAAATAGAAAACTTAAAATTGTAAATATTTTAGTCTATTGACATAGTTTGTAATAAAAGTCCTTAAATAGTATACTTTTGCAATTTTTCCTATAATGTAGAACTTGAACTTTAGGATATTTTAAGTTTAACTTTAGTAATGTTTAACTTGAACTTAGATTTATTTTGGAACTATTGAATTTTAAGTTGTGAACTTTGAATTAATTATCAAATGTATACGTAGTATAAAATTTGAACTTCAGGATTTCTTAATAAGTTGAACTTAGATTTAATTTTGAACTTGAACTTTGAGATTTTAGAACTTGAACTTGAAGTTGTGAATTTTGATTAGATATATAATTTAAAACTTAAACTTTAGGATTTGTTAAGTTGAACTTTAGTAGTTTTTAACTTGAATTTAGATTTAATTCGGAACTTGAATATTTTAATGTACTTCAGAACTTGAACTTGTGTATAATGTACTTTAATTGTACTTGAAATTTTAGATTTTCAATATTCGCCGCACCAATCGAAGTATCACCTACCCCTCCATCTCCAAGCATAAGTGAAAACGTCAAGGTATTTTTTTCGATAAAATTTTTAGTTATTGTGTATATATACATGTTTGAATAAATTTTTAGAGTATGTTATAGTGATAATATGTTTGTTTGGCGTAAGTGAGAACACTAGTTAAATCTATTGATGACAAAATTGATTTTCTTGCAAAGTTGATTTGTGTCCATCTAGTGTTGATACTTATATATTTATTTTGGTGATAATGTGTTTGTTGTTAGAATTAAGTGACAACACTAGTTGATCCTATTGATGACAAAATTGATTTTCTTGCAAAGCCGATTTGTGTTCATCTAGTGTTGACACTTATATATTTATTTTGGTGATAATGTGTTTGTTGTTAGAATTAAGTGACAACACTAGTTGATCCTATTGATGACAAAATTGATCTTCTTGCAAAATCGATTTGTGTTCATTTAGTGTTGACACTTATATATTTATTTTGGTCATAATGTGTTTGTTGTGGAATTAAGTGACAAGACTAGTTGATCTTATTGATGACAAAATTGATTTTCTTACAAAGTCAATTTGTGTTCATCTAGTGTTGACACTTATATATTTATTTTGGTGATAATATGTTTGTTGTTAGAATTAAGTGACAACACTAGTTGATCATATTGATGACAAAATTGATTTTCTTGCAAAATTGATTTGTGTTCATCTAGTGTTGACACTTTTTTTTAATCATAATGTGTTTGAATTTGAATATAATGTAGAACTTAAACTTTAGTATAATTTGTTAATCTGAACTTTAAATAGTAGTTTTTGACTAGAACTTAGATTTAATTTAGAACTTGAACTCTGAAATTTTAGAACTTGAACGTTAAGTTGTGAATTTTGATTAGATATAATTTAAAATTTGAACTTTTGAATTTTTTGAGTTGAACTTTAGTAGTTTTTAACTTGAACTTGGATTTAATTTGGAACCTGAATCTTTTATTAAGTTGTAAACTTTGAAGTTGAATGTAATGTAAAATTTGAACTTTAATTAGGATTTCTTAAGTTTGAATTTTAGGATTCTTTATTTAAGTGGAACTTAGATTTAATTTCATTAGAACTTGAATTTAGGTTTTTAGAAATTTATTTGTGAACTTTGAACTTCAATATAATGTAGAACTTAAACTTTAGTATAATTTGTTAAGTTGAATTTTAAATAGTAGTTTTAAGTAGAACTTAGATTTAATTTAGAACTTGAACTTTGAGATTTTACAACTTGAACTTTAAGTTGTGAATTTTAATTAGATATAATTTAAAATTTGAACTTTTGAATTTTTTAAGTTGAACTTTCACTACTAAAAAACTGGCAAAAAGCGACGGACTACGTCTCTTAGAAAAGTGACGGACTAAAGGACGCAGTCCGTCACTTTATTATTTAATTTTTAAAAAAATTAATTTAATAATAAAAGCGACGGACAGTATCTACAATTCCGTCGCAAATTTTGACAGTTTTTTCCGCCAAATTTTTTTTATTTAATTTATATTTATTTAATTAAAAAGCGACACAGTCCGTCGCAAATATTAAATAATTTTTTTAAAATTTGTGACGGACTAGACGATATCGTCCGTCGCATTTTTAAAAAAATAATTAATTAATTTTTTTAATTTGCGATGGACCGTCCGTCACTTTTATGGTCAACGATCAAACCCGTTTAATGAAATGTGACGGACAGTGTGATGCCGTTCATCGCCCCTCCCTATTATTTATACCCCTTTTCACCTCATCCGCCCAATTTTTCCTCCTCACTCAAAAAATGTCCCCTCTCTCTCTAGAAATCCTAGCCCCTCCCCCGCCCCTAGTCGGCCTGTCTCCATCGCCGCCCTCCGCCAACCACCTGCCGCCAGTCCGCCGTCCCACCCCATCAACCTAAGGTACTAATTTTCTTCTTCTTCTTGCTCCATTTTAGTGTATTTTTTAGTTATATTTTTGTTCTTTAGAAATTATGAATTTTGTAACTTATTAACTATTT
>JBCEWC010017923.1:0-12232 GCA_038996855.1 Solanum aculeatissimum
GAAACTCAAGAATTTAAAGAATTAGGACCATACAAGGATAGAACCTAGTACCTTAGGCTTGAGTAGATTGGAAGAGAAAGGGGTTTCGCTTCATCATGTCCAACTCCACTTCCCACGTTGCACTCTCCATGTCTTGGTTCCTCCAAAGCACCTTGACCGAAGCTACTTTCTTGTTGCGAAGCCACTTGACTTGTCTATCCAAGATCTCAAGAGACACCTTTTCATAGGTCAAGTTCTCCTCAACTGTCACACCCTCCAAGTGTGCAATGGCCTTAGGATCACCAACCCAATTTCTCAACATAGACACATGGAATACCGTATGAATGGAGCTCATGTCCAAAGGCAATTCCAACCTATAAGCCACATTGCCAACCTGTACCACAATTTCATAAATTTTGATATACCGAGGGTTCAACTTGCCCTTCTTGCGAAAACGTATGATGCCCCTCATGGTGGACAACTTCACATACACTCAATCACTAACATGAAATTCAAAATCCCTCTTCCTAACATACGAATAAGTATTTTGGCAACTTTGGGCCGTTCTCAACCTTTCCCTAACTAACATCACCTTTTCTACGGCCTCAACAACCAAATTCGGGCCTAACAAGGCCGTCTCACCTATTTCAAACCAACCAACCGGAGATCTACATCTCCTACAATACAAAACTTCAAATGGAGCCATACCGATGCTAGCATGAAAGCTATTGTTGTAAGAAAACTCAATGAGAGCTAGATGATCATCCCAATTTCCCTTGAATTCCAACACACAAGCCCTTAACATGTACTCCAAGGTTTGAATTGTTCTTTCGGCTTGTCCATCGATTTGAGGATGAAATGCGGTGCTCAACTTGACCTTAGTACCAAGTCCTCTTTGAAACGATTTCCAAAAATGAGAAGTAAATTGAGTACCACGATCGGATATGATAGACCTTGGCACACCATGAAATCTCACCAACTCCCAAATATACACCTTAGCATACTCCTCGACACTATAGGTACTCTTAACCAGTAAGAAGTTAGCCAAATTAGTCATTCTATCAATCACCACCCATATGGAATCAAATATTCTCCGAGTATAGGGCAACCCAACCACAAAGTCCATGTTCACATCTTCCCACTTCCAAGTAGGAATTTCAATTCCTTGGGTCAAACCACCGGGCCTTTGATATTCCACTTTCACTTGTTGGCAATTAGGACATTCCGACACAAATTTAGCCACGTCCTTCTTCATACCATGCCACCAATACAACTCCCTCAAGTCTTAGTGCATCTTGGTAGATCCTAGATAAATAGAATATTGACTATTATGAGCCTCCTTCATGATAATCTCCCTTAGGCCATCCACATCCGGAACACACAAACGGTCTTGGTACCGTAACACACCATCTCACGCTTGGGAGAAAACCTCAATCTTTCCATCGGCAACCAATTTATTCAATTCTAACACGGAGGGATCTAAGTCTTGTTTCTTCTTAACATCAACTACTAAGGAAGACTCGAATCCACTCTGAACATGAATTCCACCATTGTCGGATTAAGAGAACCTTACACCCAACCTAGATAAACGATGCACATCTTTCACTATCTCCTTCTTCCCCTCTTCTACATGATTCACACTCCCCATAGAAAGCCTACTAAGGACATCCACCATAACATTAGCCTTGTCGGGGTCACAGAGAACATTCATATCATAGTCCTTGAGGAGTTCCAACCACCTCCTTTGCCTCAAATTAAGGTCTCTTTGGGTGAACACATATTGCAAGCTCTTATGATTAGTGAAGACATCCACATGAACCCCATATAAGTAATGTCACCAAATTTTCAAAGCAAATACTATCGCTGCCAACTCAAGATCATGGATTGGATAATTTTGTCCATGCACCTTCAATTATCGGGATGCATAAGTTATCACCTTACCATGTTGCATAAGAACACAACCCAAGCCAATGCGCGACACATCACAGTATACCACAAACCCATCAAACCCATTAGGTAAAGTCAAAATTGGAGCTGATGTAGGTCGATCCTTTAAAGTTTTTAAACTTTTCTCACGTTTGTTTGACCATACAAATTTATCCTTCTTTTGAGTCAACTTAGTCAATGGAGATGTTGTAAAGGAAAACCCTTCAACAAACTTTCTATAATAACCGGCTAAACCAAGGAACCTTCAAATATCTGAAGGAGTCAACGGTCAAGGTCAATCCTTCACCGCTTTGGTTTTATTAGGATCAACCTTAATGCCATCACCGGACACCACATGACCAAGGAAAGAAACTTCTCCCAACCAAAATTCACATTTGCTAAATTTTGCATACAAGTGCTGCTCTCTCAAGGTTTGAAGAACCAATCTCCAATGATCCATATGCTCTCGCTTACTACGAGAGTAAATCAAAATGTCGTCAATGAAGACTACCATAAAATTATCAAGAAAAAGGTTGAACACCCGATTCATAAGGTCCATAAATATCATCGGAGCATTAGTCAACCCAAACGACATCACCATAAATTCAAAATGACAATAACAAGTCTGAAATTCCATCTTGGGAATATCACGCTCCCTTACCTTCAATTGGTGATAACCCAAATGAAGATCTATTTTGGAAAAAGTGAGTAGCTCCTTGAAGTTGGTTAAATAAATCATCAATCCTAGGCAACGGGTTCCTATTCTTAATGGTCACCTTGTTCAATTGTTGATAATCAATACACATTCGGTGCGACCCATCCTTATTTCTCAAAAACAACACGCGAGCACCCCAAGGTGAGATACTCGGCCTAATATAACCTTTTTCTAGCAAATCTTCCAATTGGTCCTTTAACTCCTTCAATTCTGCTAGGGACATACGATAAGGAGGAATAGAAATAGGTTGAGTATCCAGAAAGAGATCTATGCCAAAATCTATTTCTATATCGGGAGGGATACCGAGCAAGTCCTTGGGAAACACATCAGAAAACACATTAACCACCGAAACCGATTCAAGCTTAGGCAACTCACCCTCCACATCTCTAACCCGCACAATATGATAAATATACCCCTTACAAATCATCTTTTGAGCTTTGAGGTAGGAAATAAACTGACCCTTAACCACGGAATCACTACCCTTCCATTCCAACACCGGTTCATTAGGAACTTGAAATTTAATTTGCCTATTTCTACAATCAACCAAGGCATACGATGCATGCAACAAATCCATCCCAAGAATAACATCAAAATAATACATCTTAAGTTCTACAAGGTCACCGGGGAACACTCTATGAAACACAGAGATAGGATAACCCCGATACACTTTACGGACAACAATAAACTCACCCATGGGAGTATACATTGAATAAGGTTCCCTTAGAGTTTCGGGACTCAAACAAAACGTAATAGTGAACAGAGGAGTCACAAAAGATAAATTTTCAATTGCATCAAGTAAAGAATAAGCATCAAAATCAAAGATTCTTAACATACCGGTCATGACGTCTGGAGCTTCTTCCACCTCTTTCTTGTCATGAAGAGCATAGAACCGGTTGTTCCTAAGAGCACCACCAATCGGAGCCTTTGGTGACCTTTGACCACCGGGAGCCACTTAATCTTTCTTGGCACCCCTTGGAAAGTCAGAAACCTTGTGGTCCAAACCACCACATCCATAGCAAGCACCCAAAGCCTTTCAACAATCACCCGTATGATGCTTCCCATATTGACCACAAAAAGGAATTCGGGGAGCACCCCCAATTTGTGCCTTAGGAGGAGGCATTTTCGGATTAGCAACCATCAAGTTAGAACCTTGGCCTTGATGAAATCGGCCAAAACCACCACCACCACTCTTAGAGTTGGATAACCCACCATCAAATCGGGCCCTCTTAGCTTCACTAACCGTTCTCTCCTTAAGATATTTGCGTTCAATTTTCTTGGCATAAGTCATGAGCCTAGAGATATCCATGTCATGGATGAGCATAGCAGTCTAACACTCCTTCACCACTAAATCCCAAACACCCAAAATAAACTTGTGCATTCTTGCATAGGGACCAGATACAAACATTGGAGAATACATGGAGAGCTTAGTAAATTTGAGAGCATAGCCCCTCACAATCATACTACCTTGCTGAAGATTGATGAACTTGGTCATTTTGGCTTCCCTAAGCTCAAGTTGAAAGAAACGATCAAGGAAAGCCATTTTGAACTCTTCTGATCCAACTTTGACATCCGCAACCCGTTCAACCAACCATTGACCATACCACACTTGGGCCATGTCTTTCAATTGATATGCGGCCAACTCAGATTTCTCTTCCGAACTCACCCTTATTATAGTCAAAACCTTAGTGAGTTTGTCAATGAACTCTTGAGCATCTTCCTCCACTTTCGAACCATAGAACTCCGGAGGGTTCATCCGAGTGAAATCTCTCACCCTAGAAGTCGGAGTACCCGAATTCACAGGATTGATTAGCCGGGCTTGGTTGGCCACAACTTCGGCCAACATAGATACCACATTCATAAACTCGGCATGAGATACTTGTTCCTCTACCAGTTCCCGAGGGGCTTGTTCCTCAAACTCAGGAGCTTGACGGGGGAAGGGAGCTCTTTTGGGAGGCATGTTCTGAAAGAGCGACAAGAACCAAGAGATTAGGGAATCTTATAAGTAGTACAAGCCACGACGCAAGGGATAATGATGTGACAAGTTCCTAAAATATCATCATAGCTCTCACTCATGGGTATGGTGCGCATCACACCCATGAACGAGAATAAGTGACGCGACATGTTGGACTCCGAGGATCATTTACAAACCTAGGGATTTGATACCATTTTTGTCACGATCCAGAAGTGGGGACCTAGATGTGACATGGAAAAGGAGAACCCGAAGGTCCTCGATCAAGACATCATAGCATCATCACACACATCATCAGTTCTAAAGCACAGAAAATAAACATATAACACATAGTTCTAAGGGAAATGGGGCTTTGGACTCAAGCTATGGGGATGTTGCTGGGAATGGGATGAGCTTGAATCACATAGCACATAGTATGTATTTCTATGGGGCGGGTAAGTAGGACTCAAGCTATGGGGGCATTCCAGGTTAGGGGACTTTCCAGATAATCACATTCACAATCCCATCACATGGTCATAAGCATAATCAAAATATCATTTAAATAACATAATACCAATAGTCATAACATCCCAAGATAAGTGTAATACAACGTGCAAGAGTCTAACATGTCCAACATAGCCTCTACATAAGATAGAGCAGGGCTATGACACAATCCGGGCTCACCTTCAAGTCATAAAGAAAGAAAATAAAAATTATACAAGGAAGAGGAAAGTAGATATTGCCCTTGGACAAAGGGCTCACCACAAGAAAAATGTAACGACCTAAAATTTTTTGAAATTCTTGATGGTTGGTCTTGGTTGGTGTTGGACCAGTCACAGTTGAAATTTGGTATCCATGGGTTGTATTTAAGTGACCGAATTCAAAATGGACCACTTGGTGACATTGCGAGGCTGGTTGGGCAGTGTATTTTGAGAGTTCATAACTTTTGGTACGAGATGAACTGTGTGTGATACTATATATCAAATTGAAAATTTTTGCGTTATCTTCGCAACGTAACTAGTTCCACTCAATTCAGAGTTTGTATGAGAAGGTTATGGCCAAAACAGTGAGATTGCCCGTAATTGGAAGGACGCTGGAAAACAAGTTCTGGAATGGGGTTAAGGACCATACCACAGACCGTTTGGTGGTCCACGGTCCATGTGATGGCTCGTGGGATGTTCCAGTGGGTTCCTGGTGGCTAGGTTCCAGCTCTTGGACCAAGGCAAGTCCCACGGTCCGTGAGACACTTCACGGCCCGTGAGGGGTCCCGTGAGGTGGGGAAGAACCTTGGCTAGAGTTTGGGGCTGGACTCCCGGCCAAGTGTGGCTCCACGGACCAGTACACATTCCGTGTGAAGCCATGCAGTCCGTGAGTCCCTATGTGAAGTGTTCCAGAAAGTCCCCCGAGAGTTTGAGTCAAAGTCAAAGCCAAGTCATGTTAGACGGTCTAGTACACAGACCATGTACTAGTATACAACCAACTATGGCCCACCGTGTGACGCTGTGTTTCAGTGATTAGTCCACTTCATTAATGGTAATTTCACAAATTGGCCTAATCCTATGACTCTTTTAACTTACCTAAAATCTCCTAAACTCCTAAATTCAAACCCTAATCCTATTTCCCTCATCAAAACACTCTTCAATCCTCTCTAAAGTTTCTTAAATCCTCTTTACCTCCATTGTTGAATGCTTGGAGAAAATTGGGGAAGATCATCTTGCTTGCTAAATTCTTCAATTCTTGTGGCTAATTTTCAGGTATGTGGATTTGATTCATGGATTCTCTTTTATCCATGAAGACCCAAGAACCCTACTCTTTAAATTATGATTTTATATTTTCATTAAGGTTGGATTCTTTAAATTTTAAAGTATTAAATTGAATTGGATTGTGTGATATCAAAATTAGGTGATTTAAAGTAGATTTAAGTTTGAATTATATGAAGATTCAATGGCTTTGATGATGACCAAGTTATGCATGTCCCCTTTTACTCTTGAACTATGCATGGGTAGTATTTAAATGATGTTTTGAAGGTTGATTTAACTTGATTTGAATTTAAAGTATGAATTCTAGTATCCATGTTATCCTCATTGTTCCTCATGACATTTGCATGCATGATCATGACATTTGATGAAAGTTTTGATGTGGGCTAAGTCCCAAACATATTTATGATTATGATTTTGAACTAGTATGGGTTATGGCAAAGTTGTGATCACACTAAGTCTATGATATGGCTCTTTGAGAAACATGGGTGTTTACACTAATATGATATGACAAGTATGACAGGTATGGAGCTACTCTTCGGCATGAAGTTTGACATTAAAGTTGTTTGGATTTTTAGCCCATGAAGCATGATCATGAAATGTGTTTGGCTCTTCTTGTTAAGTATGCATAAGAGTAATGAAAGTATGTTTGGCTTCTAAGCCCAAGTATGCATGATTTGATGTTCATGTGTCAAGTTTCCATTTTAAAAGCATGTGTATGTATAAGTATTCTCGTGGGATGATGACTTAGTACCGAGAAGGATTGGAGTAGTAAGTGGACTATCCCCAAGGGTCCCACTCCTTTCACACGGACTGTGAGGTGGTCCATGAGAATTTACATGGGCCATGGTTAGGACCCTGGCCTTTGGGAGCCTACTGGACCACCACACGATCACCCCCATCGACCATGGACCACTGCACGGTCCGTGGTCTAGCCCTTAGCCCATTTCCAAAACCTTGTTCTCAACGTCCTTCCAATTACAGGCAGTCCCACTGATTTGGCCATACTTTCATATACAAATTTTCATTGAATGAAACCAGTTACGTTGAGAAGATAACTCAAAGAGCTTTGATTTGATATGTAGTAGCCCACACAATTCATCCCGTGCCAAAAGTTATGATCTTTCAAAGTACACTGCCTAACCGTCCCCATAACTTCACCAAAAGATCCGTTTTGAATCCGGCCACTTAAATAAGACTCATGGATAACAAACTTTAACCACAACCAGTTTATCACTAACCTTGTCCAACCATTATGAATTTTAAAAAAAATTCAGATCGTTGCAGGGAATGTGGTTCCTATTGATGAAGGGAAAAAAGAGTTGGAAAGGAAAGTGCATAGGTTGGCCAGGTTGAGGATTAGATTGAGTGATTCTGGATTGTTCTAAATCTTCATTGGTTGTGGATTCCAAGTCCAAGAAATACCTCAATACTACCTTGGTTGAAATGAAACCATTGGTGAAGGAAAGCAAGGTAAAGTTTTTCTCCCAAGTGGGAGATGGTGTGCTTAGATATCAAGGTAGACTATGTGTGTTGGATGTTTACAGGTGAGAAGCCTAATTTTGAAAGATTCCCATAACTCATCTTATTATATTCATCCAAATTCTACAAAGATGTATAGAGACTTGAAAGAGGTGTATTGGTGGGGTGGTATGAAGAAAAACATTGCAAAGTTTGTGGTTGAATCCCCTAATGCCCAACAGGTCAAGTGGACCATTAAAGGCTCAATGTCCTAGCCCAAGATAAATAAAGACCCACTTGGAAGTGGGAAGACATGAATATAGGCTCTATGACAGGCTTGCCCCATACTCAGAAAGAAACATGACTCCATTTGGGTGATTGTGGATGGATAACCAAATCAACTTTTTTTTCCAGTCAAGACTATTTTTAGTGTCGAGGATTATGCTAATTTATAATTTTAAGAGTTGGTGAGGTTTTATGGTGTGCCATTGTTATCGGATCAAATCATGGTACCCCATTTACTTCTTATTTTTAGAGGTCATTTTAGAAGAGACTTGGAACCAAGGTGAAGTTGAGTACCACTTTTCATCCTTAAACTAATGAACTTGCCAAAATGACAATTCAAACCATAGAAGACATGTTGAGGGCTTGTGTATTGGAGTTTAAGGGTAATTGGGATAATCATCTACCACTTATTGAGTTTACCTATAACAACAATTATCATGCTAGAATTGAGATGACACTATTTGAGGCATTGCATGGGAGGAGATGTAGGTCCTCAGTGGGTTGGTTTGAACTTGGTGAGATGACTTTTATCGGTCCTAATATGGTGTTGGATGCCATGTAAAGGGTTAAGATGATAAAGGAAAAGTTGGAGATGTCTTAAAGTCATCAAAAGTCATATTTTGATGTTAAGAGGAGAGACCTTAAGTTCCATGTAGGGGATTTGGTGTATGTTATGGTTTTACCCATGAAGGGTGTGATCCAATTTGATGAAAAGGGAAAATTGAGTCCTCGGTGTAAGGACTCGGACCTTGAAAGGTCTTAGAAATGCTTAAAATTGAGTCTCTAAAGTGTTTGACCGAGGTGACACCCCATGGTCACCTCTAAGAGTCATGGAAGGGGCCCACAAGCTGTGGAGGCTGCCTAGGGATGTCCCTTGGCTTGAAATCCATTGGGTGGCTTAGGCACCCACTACAGGCCTTTTTACAGGTCGTGTTCCCTCACCACAGGTCATGGTGGGCCTTGTGAGGCCATTTTCCTTGGAAAATTCTAAGTGTCAAATCACCATCTCAAAACTTAGATCTTTGTACGGGAGCTTGTACATGCAGTGATGCTTAGTACGGACTGTGACACCTTCAATGAGAACACCCTCGACTTTATATTTCTAAGTGTCAAAAGGGACAATTCACATGAACCCTTGTACGGTTTGTGTTCCCTCACACGAGCCATGGGGCTCTTGTATGGGACCCTGAGAACTTTTTGGTGCCCATTTCATTAATGGCTTTCATGTAATTTCAATTATTTTATGGGTATTTTGTGACTTTCTAACCTATCTTAAACTTCTAAAAAGACCTATAATTATTCATCCTTATTCAATTTCATTCATTACACTTAGAACCCTTGAATTCACTCTTATCTAAAGCTCCTTTCAAGTGTGGCATTGGGGATTCAACTTGGGGATTCAAGGGAGACTTTTTTCTCAAACCAATTTCATCTTCTTTCTTCTAGTATTCTCTAGGTATGTGGGATTGATTCATGATTTCTTTCAATCACGAAGACCCCAAAAGCTTCTTACTATTTAATTTATAAATTATAAGTTTACTTTGAATATGGGTCTTTTAAATTAGTGTTGATTTGATTAAATTGAAGTATGGATTGTGTTTAATTGAATATTTTAAAGTGGATTAGGCCTAATTATGTTGAATTAGATTAATTTTAGGAAGGTTCAAATATGGATGTCCCTTTGATTTGTGAAATTATGCATAGGTAGTCTTAATTATGCTTTAAATTATTGATTTCCTTATGTTGTACGTATGGATTCATCTTGTCATGAAGTTTTAAATATGAATCTCTATTGCCTGTGTTATTCTATCATCACTCATGGCATATGCATGCATGAACCTTGATGTTTCTTGAGACTTGTGAAGTGGGTTAAGACCAAATTATGATTTTGACTATGATCTTGAATAAGTATGGTTATGATATGACATGTGATCACATATTGTCCTCGACTTAGCTTTTGAGCAACCTTGGGTGTGTTTACACCATCTTGCATATGTTTGAATGGGCTATTCCTATACTTGAAATAATGACTGAAAATATGATTTAACGTTTTAGCCCAAATATGCATGACTATGAGATATGGTTTGGCTTTTGAGACTAAGTATGTGATATCATGTTTTGAAAGGACTATTGCCTCGATTTTCAAGCTTGTATATGTATATGTATATGTATATGTATATGTATACATATATATATACATATATGTATATGTATACATATATGTATATGTGTATGTATATGTATATGTATATGTATATATATATGCATATGTATATGTATATGTATATGTATATGTATATGTATATATATATGTATATGTATTTCTCGTGGGATGTTGCCTTAGCACCGAGTGGGATTGGGTGACATATGGTCCTCAAGTCCTATAACTATATTGCCAAACATAGGTACTTGTTATTCCCTTCTTTGAGGGATGGAACATACCCTTGGCAAGTAGCTTACCTTTTTCTCCGGTGTAGGATGAACATTGGGATTCCAAGTAATAGCTCGCTTGGTATTTCTTGTCGGTTGAGGTCACTTCCCCATATGTTAAAGTATTCTGGCATTCATGCATCGTGGATTTCATGGCATATTGATATTATGTTCTTTCCTATATAATTCTTTCTATATATATGTTCCCTTGTCATCTAACATTGAGAAAGTTGGTTTACTAAGTTCATATGCATTACATGCCCGTATACTTAGTACATTCAAACGTACTAACATATATATTTTTTCCTACATGATCTAACCATGTAGGGACCGGAGACTATATCCATCCTCCTTGTGATGGTTATCTTGGATCTTTGAGTATCACAAGTGGTGAGGCCTTTTCTCTAAGATCAAAATCCACCTTCTATCTTCCTTTTTCACTATACTACTTATGTCTTTATCTTGAGGGTGAGCCTGGGACATATCATGGCCACTGTCCTATCTTGACTTAGAGGCATTGTTGGACATCTTGTAAATTCTATGTATGACTTGTATGTGCTATTTTTATGACTTGGGGAGACTATATTTACGACTATCTCTTGATGATTCTTGTTGTGATGATTTGATTATTGATGTGACGTAGAAATGTGGAAAGTCCTAAGCCCCATTCCATCCTTATAGCGTGAGTCATACTTACCTGCCCCTTGATTCTAATTGTTATGTGCTATGTGAATTCATGTGAATCCCTATCCCTGTAATGTCTCCATAGCTTGAGTCTAAAGCCCTGTTTCCCTAGAACTATGTACTAGTTATTTAATCACGAACTTCTAAACCAATGACGTGTATATGATAACTTTGAGACTTTTCTGGGAACTCTCGGGTTTCCATTCACCATGTCACTCCTAGGACCTGAGTTCGGATGATGAAAAGCTTGGTATCAAAGCACTAAGGTTTTAAAATGGTCCATGGAAACCAACATGCCGTGTCGAGTAGAGTCCTATTCATGGGTGTGAAGTGCACCATACCTATGAGTGGAAAGCTTTGGTGGACTTCTAGGAATTATCTCACTTCTTCATTTCTTATGTTGTGCTATGAAGTATATCTTAAAGTTTCCTAACTCTAACGATGACCTTGATGCCTTTCAGAAGATATACCTCCACAAAGATCTGCTCTACCTAGGCAAGCCCCAATTAATGTGGACCTAGTTCCTCAAGAGCCTATGGGGGAGCCTATCACTCCAAACGATCTTTGTACTACTCTTGCTATGCTGGCTCAGGCAATGACCAACAAGGCCAGTCAGGCTAATCGTCCTCCTCATTCACCTACTCTAACTAATAGAGTAAGAGATTTTACCCGGATGAATCCTCCGGAGTTCTATGGTTCAAAAGTTGATGAGGAGGCCCAAAAATTTATTGATGAACTCTATAAGGTGTTTAATGTTATGGGGGTTACCTCAAAGGAGAAAACTGAACTAGCTGCTTATCAGTTGAAAGATATGGCTCAAGTGTGGAACACTCAATGGTTGATGGAGAGGGTTGCTAATGATGGGGTTCGTTAAGAAGAGTTTAAGTTTGCTTTTCTAGACCGTTTCTTCCCTCTTGAACTTAGAGAGGCCAAGATGACAGAATTTATCAATCTCAGGCAAGGTGGCTGTCTGTCACGCCTCCAACTCTACAAAGACGGACAGGCACTCGGTGCCCCCTAGCCCCGAGAGAACCAACATACGACCTG
>JBCEWC010017925.1:0-12231 GCA_038996855.1 Solanum aculeatissimum
TACATAGATATATAATGTCCGGTACTAAATTAATGGGTGCTCGAGCACCCGGCGGACTCCATGTGGGTCCGCCCCTGATCTCAATGCATTTACTCCTCCCCCAGTTAGGAAGAATTCAGATGACAGTCGCGACACTAAGGTTGTTGTTATTGAATCTTCGAAGAAAAATGATTCCTCTAAGGGTCCTTCGAAATCTTTGAATACAAAAGGAAAATGAAAGGTTGATTTACCTCACGACAACAATTTCGAGGATGAAATACCGATTATGAAAAGATTTTATTTGAATCAGGAATTAAATTCTGTGGATGTTACATGCAAGGTACTTATTTTTATTTTTTGTCATATAACAATTTTTTTTCACCTTCATAATTTCATATATAATTTTTTTCCGCAGTCTAGAGGTGTTGGTCGTGGTAAAGTTGATAATCTTGAAGTCACGAAACATAGAAAGGGTAGGGAGAAAGGTTTGAAGAAAACTTCAAAGGTACATAATACTACTTTTATTCTTTTTATTTTTTTGGGATTTTTCCTGTCAATCAACTTTTTTCGAGTTTATGTTGTTTGTGTTTTTTCAATTTTGTGATATTATCGATCAAATTTAATGGTCGAAGTTTGTGAGATTGTCTTAGTTGTCTCTAATTTTTTAATTTTTTGTTCTTGGTTATATTTTTGTCTGGTTTTGCATTATGTTTGTCCATTCTGCAATTTTTTTTCTTTTTTTAAATTTGTATGTTAATTTCTCCCCATGTTCATTTTTTTGGTTTCGAACCAGTTTGTTGGTTTGTTTTTTTGTTTAAGTTATGTAAAAAAAAAATTATGTGTTGTGTTTTTCTTGGTTTAATATACACAACTTATTTTTTTTTATTTTCGTTGGCTTTGTGTGTTTGTCTATTCTATGTTAACATGTTCATATTTTTCCATCACATGTTATATTTTAATTGCTCCCTATGTTGATTACTTATTTATGTCTTTTTGTTGATTTTTTTCATGGGTTAAATTATGTTAATTTATTGGTGGTCTAATCTATGTTTACATGATTTTGATTTTTATAGTTGGTAATAGTTATTGTTCTTCTTTGGTTAATTTATGTAAAAACAGTTTATTTTGTAATTGGAAAAACTGTTGGTTAAACATGCACATTTTTTTGTGTGTAATTCTTTGTTTTTTTTTTTGTTTAATCTATTTACAACATATTTCTTTTTTTTTAGTAGTTTTTAATATTGTTGCTCAACTCTTTTTTTATTTTTTTGGATGCCCTGTATTGAACATTTAAAGTATTATACTTGGTGTTGTTCTTCTTATTTTATGACATTTTGTGTTAATCGTAGATGTAATTATACCAAATTGAAGCAATACTTTATTTGTTTATGTTTCCCTATCTTTTTTCCTTTTTTTTAGGAGAAAATCAAAATTTCTAGATGACAGTCATATATGTATTTGTTGAGATCACTGAGCGTTTGAACAAATTGAACATGATTGATATGTTCAAACAGTCCCCATTTGATTATCTTCTCGAATTACCTCGTATGAAAGTCCAACCCCAGCTTATACGAGCTTTGGTGAGACATGAGGTACCGAGTGATCAGAAAGACATCTTCACATTTAATTTGAATGACTCAGTTATTCAATTTGGTATCGTTGAGTTTAAGGCTGTAACTGGGTTCAAATGTGGCACACTGGACGATTTTGTGCATGACCTTGTTGGCCCCTCAAAACTCATTCAGAAGTACTTCTCAAACCTCAAAAACAGAGGGGGTTCTAAAGGATGATTTTATTAGGGTATTTAAAGAGGATTCATTAATTGATCCAGAGGATGCATTCTATATGTGCATCATCTATTTCATTAGTACTTTTATACTTTCATCTCCTCCTCAAAATACATACGTTCCTGAAGATCATTTTCTTTTGGTTGAGTCTGGGAAGTCTGTTAATTATCCGTGGGGCTACCTCTAATTTCTCGATCTGAAGGACTGCATAACTAATTAAATGGTCGGGGACCCTAAGAGGGTTTTGTTCTTTGATTTCTCTTTGACGCTGCAAATCTAATTATACGAATGTTGTAACCAAATTGATAGGGCGGTTTCAGTTCGTCAATCTAATCGGACTCCACGTATGTTTAGCTGAAAAATTTTCAAGAGAAAGATTTTTTATGAACACTTCAAAAAAGGAATGTTCCGAGACTCTGGGAATCAGGTATCATATATAATTAAAATTTTAAATTTTTTTTTTAATTTTACTTTCTAATTGTCTTTTTTACTTCTTAGTACAAGTTTAAAAACATGTTATTCACACTCGATGAGTTGTTCGCAATTCGGACAGAAGAATTGACTATGCCAAATCTCACCGAGTTCGTAGGAATGCTGAACACCCACCCCCAGCCCCACCTCTATCCAATCCTCATCCTGTCAATTTGGATGACATCGACAGTTCTAACAAGTGTGAAGTTAACAAGTTTGAAGTCATTGAGGCTTGAAAAAGAAATTTTTTTGGTACATATTTGATTATACATCAAACTGTAACTTATATCTTGTGTATTATATTATTTTTTCTTTCTATTATGAATTTGTTATAGGTTCATCAACAACTATCAACTTTAGAGGCTAAGGTTGATGATCAGTTCAATGGAATGAAATCGTTCATTGAAAACTTATTAAAATAACTTATGTCTGTGTTGTTACAGAAGGTATGTTTCTTTTTTATTTTTTTATGTGTTTTTAAATAAAAAATTATTTGCATTTACGTCTGTGTGTTTTTTTATAATAGGATTTTGATAAAAAGGAAGTGAATTCTTCAAAAGATTCTAGTGACAATAGTGCTTTGCCAAATGAACAAACAACAGATCCTACGATTTGATTTATTTAATTTGTTCTTCATCAGTTTTTTTTAGAATGATTTCCTGTAATATGTTGGTAGTTTACTTTGTCAAAGTATCGTTTCATTCTTGAGACTGAAATTACCTTTTATTGTTTAATTTGTTTTGGTATGTTTTTTTTTCTCCCAGTTTGAATTAGTATAGTTTTTAAAATTTTTGTATGTTAACTTTTTAGTTATTTTCATGTCCCCTATCACCTAATGATGAATTAATTTATGTTGCTATGTGTTCTATTTTTTTAAAAAAATTTGTTGGTCCAGGTGGTCAATAATTTGGTTACATAGTTGGTAATGTTTAAACTTTTTATTTGGTGTTAACTTTGATATTTTTATTTTTTTTATTGCTAACTTTCTGTTATTTTTTTTTTTGGTTGTTAAATTGTTGTTATTTAATATTGGTTTCTTTTCTGTAATTTGAGTAGTTTGTTTTTTTGTTGGTTGTTAGTTGGTTGTTATTTTTGTTAATCATTCTGTGTCACTTGATGCATTTCTTCGTTGTTAGATACTTGTTATTTAATATTCTTCATAAACTGCTAAACTGTTTGACACAGTTGGTCCAGTAATGATCTACATAATTGTTAGGACCTTTTTAATATCTCTTTTTGATGTTTTGTTGATGTGTCAGCTAATATTCTTGTTTTAGTTTGAGGAAAATGTTAAAGTTATTACGAGTGAAGGATCACAGGAAGTTGTACATGATCAGATTGAACAAGCTGGTGTGACCAACAACCAATAATCTGTCCACGATGCAGAGTTATTAAATGCAGGTAATCTTTACCCATTTTTAAGGTTCTTGTTTGAATATTGTATTATTTGTTATTTATTATGGTTTATGTAATCAACAACATTGATTAGTTTAAGTTATAGGGGAAGCGGGAGGTGTTACTCACAAGACGCCTACACTTGATGACTTTGAATTACCCGACTTGAGTGAATCCCAACTTATTGCTTTAGAAAAGAATATTCCTTATAAAACACCAGAGCAACAAGCAAGACCAAAGGTACCTGGAAAGTATGCTCAATCCCCGTACATGAACCTTAGTGACATAGCCGGTAGTTCAGGAAATGCCCCTACCATATTTCAGAAGAAGCATCCTTTTGATGAATACACTAATTTTGACGTGGACAAGAATCTTATTGAGTCATTTCAGTTGTGGATCAAGAAAAGATTGTCAAAGAAACGTGGCAAGTATGTAATTTTGTATTTGTTGTCAGTTTGTATTATTTGTTTTACATATCAGTTAACTATTTCTTATTCCCCTCAGGAAACAAAGTGCATTCACTATTGCTTCTAACAATATTAATCCCCCGTTTGATTTTGGGGTCGATAGAGTAGAATTGATGGATTGATTTTATGACTTGGTCACAACTGGACGACCATGGGAAGATTCGATAATATATAAAAGAATTTACTATGTCTTTTTATCTTTTTCTTAATACTCATAAATTAATTTGATATTGTGAAACTATTCTAACGCAACATGTTGACGTTATAATGTATTATCTTAATAAAAATTACGTATGGACCCGAAAATGATACAAGAATTATATTTATGGACTCTTTTTTCATACAATGGGTTGTACAAATTCATGACCGTTGGGTAAAAAACGTGAAAGACAACACACTGATTACCCCTGATCATGAGGTTGCTCAATACATTCGAGGTTTCAAGATACATGTGAATAACCCATGGGAATTAGTTGATTTTGTTTGCATCTCCATCAATATTTTCGAGGCTTGTCACTGGATGTTGGCTGTGATATGCATTAAAAACAGGTGTATTAACATTACCAATTTTTTAAAAGTTTTTTTTTTTGGATTACATGATGAGTATATTCATTCATATGTGTCTGTATTGCATAAAAAAATAAGTGTATTAACATCTATGACTCCTTATGGTCAGTTGGATCAAAGCACTCGGCTGCCGTTAATATTGTATCAAGAAAACTTGCATAAATTATCCATTATTTTTCATTAGCACATGCTATTATGGGAAACACAACGACATTGATTGGAAGAACAAACCTGAATATATGAATCGTGCTTTTGGTGATCCTCTGGAATACTTCATTGTTGAAGATATCCCACAACAATGGGGAAGATTCGAAGTAAGTTTTATTTTATATATTTATTTCTTTATTAATCACATCATCTCTTTTTTTTCTCTGTCATATTCCCTTTCTTTCCTGAAATTAGTTTTATTAATACTATATTTAATCTTTATTTTTTTTTTGTACTTTTCAGTGATTGTGATTTCTACGCTTGTGCTTTTGTCGAATACTTATCGCAAAGCCACATGGACTTTTCTAGTTATTTTATAGATCCGAATTTTTTCTATTTGAGGTATGGTGCATTGCTTTGGGACTATGGGACAAGAAAGTTGGAGGCTGATGCAGTGAGTGAAAGTGAAGTCACCGAAAAGATTGTTAGTAGATTTGATGCTCCAAAATTTGCAAAAGAACACAGCCCAGTGAGCGACAACCTTGTACGGTCAAAGTTGATACCCCGAAGGAACAAATAGACTTTGTCTTTTTATTCTATTTTCAGACATTTATCTAACCCATGATGTTATATTTTTTTGTGTTAAGACAATGTGTTTTTTTTTAATCTCTGGTATCTGTTGTTACTTCTTTAAGACATTTATCTCATTATCTTCTTATTTTTACATTTTATATGTTAACTATTCTGTAGAAATTTTCGCAGTCTTAACAACTTATTCTACAAAAAAGTACTAGAATAGTACTCTATTTTTTTTTTGTTAAAGATTTATATGATTTATCAATATCCATTTAAATTTTCATAGCACTTCTGACATATTTTAAATGGGAATAAAAAAAAAAAGTATAAATATCTTTATTGTTTATATTTAATCAATTATATAACCAATGACAATAAAAAATCAGACCATAATTTAAACAAAAAAAAATTAAGATAGAATCATATAATTACATGGAGTTCACCATGTTATAACTAGAAAGTAACTATGATAATTGTGTATAATTAACCATTAACATCACTAACCCAAAACAAATCAGCTATCACAATTTAAACCAAAATATACTCAATATAATGTCTAATTTATTGTTGCGCTTATTTTTTATGGCAAATATATTAGCATGTTTCAACCTAAATTAATCCAACTAAATCAACATGTAAATTATTCATATCCAACCAAGAATTAAAAGCGTTTTATAAATAAACTCATGTTCATAATTTAAACCCAAATAAAATCAATTAAAAGACTAAAAATATTTCATTGTGTATATTAATTAAAACAAACATAAGAACAATATTTAAACCAGAATGAAATAAAAAAACATAACAAAGCCCCTTTGTCCATAGTAAACAAAAAATGTGACAAACTACAAAACAAACTTTATAACATAAGTTAAAGATAATTAAAATGAATAATTATGTCAGAAATTATATTATGCATAATTTAACCAAAAAATACAAATTATTAACGAAATGAAGAACATTCGTTGCTTCACAAAACACCATCCTAATTCAATTTCAATGTCTTAATATTTTCAAATACGAATAACATCAAATAACCAATCACATGACATCATTTTGAACCACCATCAATCCATGACTTTTTAACTTGATGAGTGCAACTCTTTTTGTTATGACCTGTTGACCCACATTTACTGTATGTAATTTTGCATTTCTTGAATTTCACTTCAGTAAACCTCTTCTTCCTATCATAATTTGATGGTCTTCCTGGTCTTCTTTTAACATCTGGCGGTAGAACGGTCTCACCAAACACATCATATAGAATTACCCAAGTGCTCTCACATGACAATGAATCAATTGATATCACATATGCATCTTGAAATTTTTTGCTACTATAATAAATTAAACAGTAGTCCTCACCAATTTGTTCCTGTATGTAATAGTCGCGAATGCATGGCTACATGAAATTTAATCATGTTGAAACCTCCCGCAAGAACACATTTTTGTATTCAAACAAACTGTGAACTTTTTGCACCATCCATAACAGTATGAAGATATTCCGTTGATGTTGTCATCTTTTTAAAATAAATAAAAAATAAACTTATTATTTTTATTCACAAAAGTCATGGCGAAATTTAATAACTTAGACTCATACCATTATTCGATGTGACAATCTCTCATTATCTAGCAACATCTGATTGTATTTCTTTGTCAAAGTTGTTGTAGTCTCTCTTCCTTCTTGGTTGTGTTTCTCGTTCCAAGTTTCAATTATTTTTCTCATGTACTCTAGCATTGGTACTACATGTAGCTTCCGTTCAGACAAAATTGCACTATTTATTGATTCGGCAATATTACTTGTCAGTTTCCAAGTCCTTTTTACAGTTGAGTGTGTGCGCGATCACTTCTCAAAATCAGCCTTTACCAAATAGGCATGACATTTTGGACTTATCTCCTTCATTCGATTCATTAGATCTTCAAATTCCTTAACTGTGTATGCCTTTGCCAAGCCAAAGAATAATTTCCTCACCTCTTCTATATTATTGTGTGTCTTTTTTAGAACGTTCGTCTACAAATGATAAATGCAAGCGTAGTGTGGCAATCCTGGATAAACCGATGCAACGACATTTCAACTGCTTTTATTCCTATCTGAAACAAAGCACATATCGTGCCTATCACTGAATGCCAATTTGAAACACTGAAAAAATCAATTCCATGATTTATCATTTTCTGAGTCAACCACACTATAAGCTAGTGGCAATATATGATCTATAATTAAAGAGAACCATTTAATAAAAAAATCTTTAATACAACTAATTGAAAATATTTTTACAAAGTTTTAAAAGCTTACCTCCCGGATCCAAAGTGCTAGCAATCAACATTGTACCTTTGAACGACGATTTTATATGTGTACCATCACGATCACTATTGATCGACAATATTCCCAGCCTCGAATGTATGAATCCAGTGCAATGAATGTATACAGAAAATGCCCTTCCTCTGTCTTTTTTAAAATCCACCATCGTTCCTGAATATGTTTTCTCCAATATATATAAATATATTGGTATTTTCCCATAAGATTTAGCTGGGTCCCCTCGTAGTACATTAAATGCCTTTTGCCTACCTCTCCAAGCTTGCATATAACTTAATGTAATCCCACATTTTCTTTTCATATTTTTTCTAATTTTCGTGAGTGTATAATTATTTTTGGGATCACTGCATTTGTCTAACAATATTGCACCAAGCACACCACTTTTACATTGACGTTTCGACATCAACCTGCCTTTCACTGGGCATGTATGTGTATCACAAAATTTACCAACTTTGAACATTTCAGAATTACTCAAACATGAAGATTTAAACAACCACACACAATCATTTGCTGTACACTTGAAGGTGTAACTGCAAAATGTGAATCTCATTAACAAAATTTTTATCCATTTTTAAACCAAGCTTCGTCACAAATAGACATAAATATAACTAAAATAATAATAATTTTTTAAACTAAACACCTACACAAATACAAAGCTTACCAGTAACAAGGAACCACCTGTTTTGACCCCAAATAACACACATAAATAAAAACAATTTAACAACATGAACACACTTGCTATAAAAAAATAAAAATGATCAAATTCAATTTTTTTCTTGCACAATTACCATGTTAACCAACAAAGAACTCATTTTTTAACCAACACCTTCACAAATAAAAAAAAACAATTGTGTTAACCAACAAGATTACCAACTTTTTATCAATATTATCCGAATCAATATATTAACCAATAAAAAAAATAAAGTAATCTAAAACAGGTTAACCAAGAAAAGATTCAATTATTTAACCAATCTACTACAGGATCCAAAAAGGAAAACATGTTAACCAACAAAATTATTAACTTTTATGTCAACCTTTAATCATTTATTTATGTAATTTTTAACCAAAAATATACATACCTTGTAGGACTTGATCTTTTAACATTGTATTCGAACCCCCTCAACAATGCATACCGTCTCATCACTTCTACAAGAATGTTTTTATTTTTGTAGATTTGATTGACTACCACATCATCATTTTGAATGCTGTCAATTATTTCGACTTCTTCATTCTCCTCATTGATTTATGATTCAATGCCATGTAAACACATTGTATCTCTAATGTTATATGTTTGTGTCGTCACTTGCGCACTCCCTTCGTACAAAACTGTTTCCAAAGATTTATCGACACACGTTATGTACAATGGATACCTGGAGAAAAAGTCCATGTTGCATTGTTTTTGGTCTAAGTACACGTGCACGCCCATGTTGTTATGTATACGCATGGGTGGGGATTCATTGTTAACCTTATATTGTAGCACCATTTCAGTAATGTTTGTATCCACACCTATCTGTGAAGCAATAGTATCAACCAACCCTTCAAATCCGCTCGTTGTATCAAATATAACACCTTCAATCTTGTAATCCACATACTTACCTGCGGTATTTGTTATATGTTATTCTTTTCAGTAAACAAACTTACCATTTTGTTATTAAAAAAAACTAAGAATAATACCAATTAACACCCAACCTAAATAAAATACTTATAAAAAATCAATAAATATACCAACAAAAAATAAAATACAAAAGGAATCAGATGATGATTTTGCATTACGTAATAATCTACTATTTTTGTCATGAAAATGCAACACATACTGAATAAAAGTTCATATAAACACAATCAGTAATAAATTATTTTTTAAAAAAATAAAGGAAAACAAACCTGTTGCATTCCATTTCCCATCATGTTGAATCAAAATTGAGACACAATCTATCATAAAAAATGATCCAACAACGAGCTCAACAAAAGAGCATTGTATTTTTTTCTCGAGTATCTTGCATAACAAATTGCTAAACCTTTTCCCTATAAATTAAGGAGAAACTAAAAATGAACTAATTTAACACCATATGATTTTTGTATGCACCGTTTATCCATTTTTGGCCTTTTCCAATAAACATTTAATATTTATTTTTTTAGCTAATCCCCAAAAAAAAATTTAAAACAATAACTAGCTGCATGCTACATGCATTAAATTTTTTTTTGGGTTCCCAGATTCTGGTATACTCATTTTTTCCTCCTTTTTTTGTTTACACATTCATTAACTCATTTTTTTCTTTTTTTTTTAATTTGTTTTTCACATGCGTGCATACTTTTGTTAAAAAAATATTGACATTTATTTGTAAATAATTTTTGTTGACATATTTATGTAGTTAAGGGTCTTAAATTATATAGTTATGTTTTTTTCCTTTTTTTTTTTCAGGTTGTCGTATTTTGTATTTGTATATCTAGATCATTTATTTTCTAATAACGTGATTTTAGTTTATTTTGCAGCGTTGATGATATAATTTATGAATTCTACCTTTTTGAAAAAAAATAGAGAAAGAGTTGACAGTGAAAAATTCATGAATTCTACCTTTTTGAAAAAAAATAGAGAAATAGTTGACGGTGACAATTGATGATTTATCTTGTTGGTAAGCAATGCATTCATTTTTTTACATCAAATTTGGATTAATGGTATTTATTATCAAAATATCTACCTTAATACAAGTAATTATTTAATGTTTAAATAACTATACATACTTTAATTTTCTCTTAACAAATTAATTTCATGTTTCTAATTCAAAGATTGTAAAAACTTATCACACAAAGAAGGGAAGACAAACATTTGAAGTAACACTCATGCTTGGAGAGAGTAAGCAACTTTCAATATTAATTTATTGTTTTTATTAAGAACAAACCTATTAATAGAACCCGAAAATTCTTTGAAATTGTTTTATTCCTTTTAAAAGACTTTGTAATAAAAAAAATTATCATTTACTATTTTTCTCAAATTACTATTTGATTATATTTAAAATTAAGGAGTTCTAAAATATATAATAAGAGATTTTTTTTAAAAAAAAATTAAGAAGTCTCAAATATATGGGGAGAGAAAAATATATGGTAAGAGATATTACGATAATTAATAATTAAAGAATCCTTAAATATATAGCAAGAAAAAAATATATTTTAAAAATTAAGGAGTCATAAAATATATGGTAAGAAAAAATTATTTATGATAAGAGGTATTAGGAGAATTAATAATCAAAGAATCATAAAATATGATAACAAAAAAATATATTTGTTGTTAATTAATATGATACACACATAATACAACAATTAAAATTGTCATTTACAATTTTCTTCTCAAACTATTATTTCATTTTCTTATAATATTTAAAATTAAGAAATCCTAAAGTATACGGTAAGAGAAAAATATAGAGCATGAGATATTAGGTAGAATTAATAATTAAAGAGTTCGAAAATATATACTAAAATTAAAAATATTAAGGAAGTTTAAGGCTCTCAACAAAAACATGACTATTATGACAATATTAAGAATTTTCAAATATTTATATTATTCAATTTAATAATATTAACATAATATACACGTGCAACACACGTACACTAAACTAGTGTATATAATATATATAAAAGGACCTAACCACTTAAACACAATATATTGAAACAAACATTGTTCTCGAAGTCTTGTCATGTTTTATCAGTTCGGTAAAATTAATAGTTTTAATCCAAATTCTGTTTTTGTCTTTTAAAAATCGCTTAATGTATTTAAACTATTACATTCTTGGTTACTTGACCCTTATATTATTTTTTTTATTTGTCTATTTTAGTAAATTAAGAAAAATTTATTATTTGCTTTCAATATTACCCTTATCATTAAATAGTTACATAAAGTATTATTTCCTCCGTTCAATTTTAGTTGTCTGGTATACTAAAAATAATTGTCCCAAAATATTTCCTCTGTTCAACAATAGTTGTTAACTCTATTAAAAATAGATGTCCAACAATATTTGTTCACATTATGAATTAAGAAACAATTATATATTTAATTTTTAATTTACTCTTATCATTAATTATAATGTTTTTCTATTAATTATAGTGATTTTTATTATTATTATTATGATGATGACTACAATTATTATATTCGAAGAGTGATTTGATAAAATCACTTCTATCATTTACTGCTTCTTAATCCATGCGTCAAGTCAATAATAGACAACTATTATTGCAGGTGAGAATAGCTATCAATTTACATAATCAAGACAAAATTAATTATTTTTTTCCCAATTTTGCCCTTAACATTTATTTTTCTATAATTAAAAGACACATATATAGATAAAAGTTTAATTATTTAAAGGATTATATTAGTCAAATAATACTTCTAATTAAATTTTTTCTTACAAGTTCTACCAAATCTTATCATGACAAGTGACAATTAAAATGGACAAAGAGTAATAGTTTAATGTTATAAAACTGAATTTAAATTAACTATAGGCGGAACAATAAAAGCAGAAGAGGAGGAAAATTCTTATATCAG
>JBCEWC010017926.1:0-12230 GCA_038996855.1 Solanum aculeatissimum
CAGGTAGTCCTACTCTTTTGGCCATAACTTCTTCATACGACCTTGGATTTGAGTGAGATAAGTTGCGTTACAAGTTGCGTTACAAGGACAATTCAAATATCTTCCATTTTAGATGTAGTAGACCACATGGTTCAACCCACACCAAAAGGTATGTATCTGTGCAGTGCACTGTCCAAACGACCTCTCTAGGCCCCAAAATGACCCATTTTGCGTTCGGCCACTTAAACTCACCCCTTGGCTATCAAATTTCAACCATGACTAGTATAACATCATACAAGATTTACCATAAGGAGTTTCAAAAATTTTTGGGTTGTTACAAAGGTGATAGCTTATGTGTCCCAGCAATTGAAGGTGCATGAGCAAAATTATCCAACCCATGATCTTAAGTTGGCGGCGGTGGTATTTGCTTTGAAGATTTGGCGATATTATTTGTATGGGGTTCATGTGGATGTCTTCATCGATCACATGAGTTTGCAATATGTGTTCACCCAAAGAGGCCTTAATTTGAGGCAAAGGAGGTGGTTGGAACTTCTCAAGGAATATGATATGAGTGTCCTTTATCACCCCGGGAAAGCTAACATTGTGGTGGATGCCCTTAGTAGGCTTTCTATGGGAAGTGTTACTCATGTGGAAGAATAGAAGAAGGAGATAGCGAAGGATGTGCACCGTTTGGCTAGGTTGGGTGTAAGGTTGGCCGAATCTGACAATGGTGGAATTTTTGTTCAAGGTGGATCGGAGTCTTCCTCAGTGGTTGATGTTCCAGATGTTGATGGCTTAAGAGAGATGATCATGAGAGAGGCTCATAATTCTCAATATTCTATTCATCCGGAATCAACCAAGATGCACCGGGATTTCAGAGAGTTGTATTGGTGGCATAGTATGAAGAATGATATAGCCAAGTTTGTGTTGGAATGTCCTAATTTCCAACAAGTAAAAGTGGAACATCAAAGGCCTGGTGGTTTGACCCAAGACATTAAAATCCCTACTTGGAAGTGGGAAGATGTGAACATGGACTTTATGGTTGGGATGCCCTGTACTCGGAGAGAATTCGATTCTATATGGGTGGTGGTTGATAGAATAACTAAGTCGGTTCACTTCTTATCGGTTAAGACTACCTATAGTGCCGAGGAGTATGCTAAGGTGAATATTCGGGAGGTTGTGAAATTTCATGGTGTGCCGAGGTTTATTATATTGGATCGTGGTACCCAATTCACTTCTCATTTTTTGAAGTCTTTTCAAAAAAGACTTGGTACTAAGGTCAAATTGAGCACCACATTTCATCCTCAAACCAATGGACAAGCCGAAAGAACAATTCAAACATTGGAGGACTTGTTAAGGGCTTGTGTGTTAGAATTCAAGGGAAATTGGGATGATCATCTATCTCTCATTGAGTTTTCTTACAACAATAGCTTTCATGCTAGCATTGGTATGGCTCCATTTGAAGCTTTGTATGGTAGGAGATATAGATCTCCGATTAGTTGGTTTGAAATAGGTGAGGCGACCTTTTTAGGCCCCGGACTTGGTTGTTGAGGCCATTGAAAAGGTGAAGTTAATTAGGGAAAGGTTGAAAACGGCTCAAAGTCGCCAAAAGTCTTATTTGGATGTTAGGAAGAGGAATCTTGAATTTCATATTCGTGATTGGGTGTATGTGAAAGTGTCCCCCATGAAAGGCATCATGCGTTTTGGCAAGAAGGGCAAGTTGAGTTCCCGGTACGTCGGACCTTATCAAATTGTGGAACGGGTTGGCAATGTGGCCTATAGGTTGGACTTTCCTTTAGACATGAGCTCCATTCATCTGGTATTCCATTTGTCTATGTTGAGGAAGTTGGTTGGTATCCTAAAGAAATTACACCTTTGGAGGGTGTGACGGTTGTAGAGAATTTAACCTATGAAGAGGTGCCGGTTGAAATTTTGCATAGACAAGTGAAGCGGTTTCGCAACAAAGATGTAGCTTTGGTCAAGGTGCTTTGGAGGAACCAAGGCGTGGAGAGCGCAACGTGGGAAGTGGAGTTGGACATGATGGAGCGATATCCCTATCTCTTCCAATCTACATAAGCCTAAGGTACTAGGTCCTATCCTTGTATGGTCCTAATTTTTAAATTCATGAGTTTCATGAATTTGCATGCATAAATGAGCATAAACATGATTTAAATGATGTTTTATCATAAGTTTTGAATGACTTTTGAAATGATGCATGATTCGTTATAAGTTTGATGAAAATGTCTCTTGTTTGATTGTTGTCCTCAAGCCATAGCTTTGCTCATTCGAGGACAAATATTCCCAAGGGAGAGATGATGTAACGATCTAAAAAATTTTGAACTTCGTAATGGTTGGTCAAGGTTAGTGTTAAACTGTTCGTGGTTGAATTTTTGTAGCTGTGGGTTGTATTTAAGTGGATGGATTCAAAACAGATTTGTTGGTGAGGTTGTAAGGCCGGTTGGGAAGTGAACTTTGAAAGGTCATAACATTTAGTACAGAATAAACTATTAGGCTTCTATATATAAAATCAAAGAGATTTGAGTTATCTTCGCAACGCAAATAGTTTCACTCAATTCGGATTTTGGATGTGAGATTTACGGTCCTAACAGTGAGACTGCCTGTAAATGGAAGGACGCTGGAAAAGGGTTCTGGAATATGGGCTAAGGGTGGGACCACGAACTATTTGGTGGTCCACGGTCCATGGGGGTGCTCGTAGGTTGGTCTAGTGGGCTCCCTAGAGGCTAGGGTCCAAGCCTTGGACCAAGTATCGTCCCACGGACCACCTCACGGTCCGTGTTACCCTTCACGGCCTTTGAGGGATCCTGTGAAGTGAGGCAGAATGTTGGCTAGGGTTCGGGGCTGGACTCCGGACCAAGTGATGCTCAAAGGACCAGTACACGGTCCGTGTGTAGCAACACGGTACTTGATGCCCCTCGTGAAGTGATCCTGAAAGTCCCCCGAGAGTTCAAGTTGAAGTCAAGACCAAGTGTAGCCTCACGGGCAGGTACACGACCCGTGGGCATGTATACGGGCACTATGTGCCTTCCGTGTGATGTTGTCTTTGGTTATTTAGTCTGTTGCATTAATGGTTAATTCATAATTTAATTAGATTCTATGCCCCTTTTAGGCTTTCTAAGGTTTCCTAAACCCCAAAATCTAACCCTAATCCCCTTTCATCCATTCTAACACTCCTCAATTCATTTCAAAATTATCTCAATCCTCTTGACCTCCATTGATGAAAGCTTGAAGAAATATGGGGAAGATCATCTTTGTTGTGAAATTATCCATTTCTCTTGACTAATTTCAAGGTATGTGGGTTTGATTCATGGATTCTCTTTCATCAATGAAGACCCAAGAACCTTCCTCTTTAAATTATGGTTTTAAGTTTTCTTTAATGTTGGGTTTTCTAAATTTTGAAGTATTTAATTGAATTGAGTTGTTGGCTACAGAAATTAGGTGATTTAATGTTGATTTAAGTTTGAATTATATGAGGTTTCAATGACTTTGATGAAGGTCAAGATATGCATGTCCCTTTTTCTCTTGAACTATGCATGGGTAGTACTTAAATGATGTTTTGAAGGTCGATTAAACTTGAATTTCTCATGAACTACTCTTGATTTGAATTTAAAGTGTTAATTCTAGTACCCATGCTATCCTCATCATTCCTCGTGATATTTGCATGCATGATCATGGTTTTTGATGAAGGTTTTTTATGTGGGCTAAGTCCCAAACATTTTGATGACTGTGATTTTGATCAAGTATGGGTTATGGCTAAGTTGTGGTCACACTATGTCTATGATATGGCACTTTGAGCAACATGGGTGTTTACACCAATATTATATGGCAAGTATGACAAGTATGGAGGTACTCTTATGCATCAAGTTTGACATAAAAGTTTATTTGGATTTTTAGCCCATGAAGAATGATTATGAAATGTGTTTGACTCTTGTAAGTATGCATAAGAGTAATGAAAGTTATTTTGGTCTTTAAGCCCAAGTATGCATGATTTGATGTTCAAGTGTCAAGTTCCCATTTTAAAAGCATGTATATGTATACCTATTTTTGTGGGATGATGACTTAGTACCGAGAACGATTGGAGTAGTAGGTGGGCTATCCCCAAGGGTTCCATCCCACTCATTTCCCAAAATTATTAGCCACCATAGGTTGCTACCAAAATAGGAGGCCTGTAAGGTATGCTTTGATATGATATGATATGATATGACAAGATATGCTATGTTATGTAAATCTTTCCAAAATGGGAGACTCGTAAAAAAGGTGGCCATCACACCGAAATGAGAGGCCCATAAGGTATGGTGTGGATTACCTTTGGCAAGTAATATTCTCCAATCCAATGGGGGGCCTCATTGGGCAAGTTCATGTTGTAGCTCACATGAGTTTGGATGTCAATTATGGTTCCATCCCTTATATACTATAAGCATTATGGCATTTCATGCATCATGATCATCATGGCATATTGATATATTATCCCTTCTTATATTCTCTTCTATGTATGTTCCCTTTTCATGTAGGTTGTTATAGGTTCATGTGCATAGGCATTTGCATGCCCGCATACTTAGTTCTTTATTGTGCTAACGCATACTCTTGTCTACACGTCCTAACCATGTAAGGACCTGCGACAACCTCTATTTACCGTTGAACGACGAGCGATCTCTTTGAAGCTACTTGTTTGTGGTGAGCCCTTTGTCCAAGGGCAATATCTACTTTCCTCTTCCTTGTATTTCTTTACTTTCTTTCTTTATGACTTGAGGGTGAGCCCGGATTATTTTGAGGCCCCACTCTATCTTATGTAGAGGCTCTGTTGGACATGTTAGACTCTTGAACGTTGCATTATGCTTACCTTGGGATGTTATGACTATTGGGATTATGTTATAAAATGATATTTCGATTATGCTTATGATTATGTTATGGGATGGTGAATATTTGGAATGTGCTTATGTGGAAAGTTCCCTAACCCGGAATGCCTCCGTATCTTGAGTGCTACTTACCCTCCCCTTAGAAATACTATCTATGTGCTATATGATTCATGCTCATGCCATTCCCGGCAACATCCCCATAATTGGTTTAGGTTGTGTGTTCATGAAAAATGGCAAGGTGATTGCTTATGCTTCAAGGAAACTCAATATGCATGAAAAGAATTACCCAATACATGATCTTGAATTAGCAGTCATGGTATTTGCTTTGAAAATTTAGCATTATTACTTACATGGGGTCAAGGGTAATGTGTTCACTGATCATAAAAGTCTCCAACATGTGTTTACACAAAGGGTTCTCAATTTAAGACAAAGGAGATGGTTGGAACTTCTCAATGATTATGACATGATTGTGAAATATCACTTGGGTAAGTAATGTTATCGCTGATGCACTTAGTAGAAGGTCCATGGGGAGTGTGTCACAACTTGAAAATGATGGGAAGAAGTAATTGGTAAAAGAAATTCATAGGTTGGATAGATTGGGGGTAAAGTTGAATGAGTTCAAAAATGGTGGTGTTATGGTAGTAAATGGCTATGAATCAACATTGATTGAGGATGTTAAGTTTAAACAAGATCTTGATCCCTCCTTGATTGAATTAAGGACCTTGGTGAAGGAAGGAAACACAGAGGTCTTCTCACAAGGGGCAGATAGGGTGCTTCGTTACCAAAGGAGATTATTTGTTCTAGATGGTGATAGGTTGAGAAATTTGATATTACAAGAGGCTCACAATTTTTCCTATTTTTTTAACCCCGATTCTACCTAGATGTATTGAGATTTGAGGGAAGTATGTTGGTGGAATGGAATGAAGAAAGACATTGCTAAAAATTCTGGTTGAATGCTCTAATTGCCAACAAGTTAAAGTGGAACACCAAAGACCGGGTGGCTTGTCTCAAAACATTGAAATTCCTCCTTGAAAGTGGGAAGAGATTAATATGGATTTTGTAGTTGGGCTGCCTAAGACTAAGAGGAACTTTGATTCTATATGGGTAATAGTAGATTGGATGATGAAATTAGCTCACTTCTTTCCGATTAGAGAATTATGCTATGTTGTATACTCAGGAATTGGTGAGGTTCCATGGGATTCCATTGTCCATTATTTTGGATCATGGTACTCGATTCACCTCTCACTTTTGGAAGTCATTTCAAAGAGGTATTGGTACTAAAGTGAAGTTAAGCACTACATTTCATCCTCAAACAAATGGGCAAGCTGAAATAAGAATTCAAATGTTGGAGGATATGTTTAGGGCATGTGTCTTGGAATTCAAAGGAAGTTGGATGATTACCTACCTCTCATCGAGTTTTCCTATAATAATAGTTATCATTCAAGTACTAAGATAGTGTCATTTGAGGTTCTATATGATAGACGATGTAGGTCACCAGTGGGATGGTTTGAAGTTGGGAAAATTGCTTTGATTAGACCAAATTTAGATATGGATGCCATGGAGAAGGTAAGGTTTATAAGAGAAAGATTGAAGACGTCCCAAAGTAGAAAAATATCCTATTATGATGTGAGGAGAAGGGACCTTGAGTTCAAAGTTGATGATTTAGTTTATTTGAAGGTGTCACGTATAAAGGTGTGGTACAATTTGGTAAAAAGGGAAAGTTGAGCCCTAGGTATGTTGGGCCTTATAAAATTATGACAAAGGTTGGTAAGGTGGAATATGAGATAGATTTGCCATCAAAGATGAACACAATTCATCCTATTTTTCATGAATCAATGTTAACGAAGTTCATAGGAGATACAAATTTCATAGTTCTATTGGAAGATGTTAAAATTGAAGAGAATTTGACATATGAAGAAGTTCTAGTGGAGATACTAGATAGACAAGTACACAGATTGAGGAACAAAGATGTAGCATCCGTTAAAGTCCTTTGGAGGAACCAACAAGTTGAAAGTGCAACTCGGGAAGCGGAAGCGGACATGATTAAACGATATCTCTAGCTATTCTGCTATAATCAAGCCTAAGGTAATAAGACTAATGCTTAAGATGTCAAGTCAAGTATTTCAGTGCCTAGAGTCAAGTTGCATGCATTCATACTCATGATATCATGTTTTAATGGCATTTTTATGCATAAGTATAAGCTTTTTTGAAAATGATATTTATGCCACATTGATGCATTTATGTAAGGGCTGAAAAGTATCATGTAATTCCTTTCAAGCGTAGTTTCATTACATTAGGAGATGAATGTTCCTAAGAGGGAGATATTCTAATACCTCTCAACGTAGCTCGGAAAGACCCTACAATGTATTTCTTGAATATCTTAATATTTGTGTGTTATTTTGCAAATAAACCTTCGTATTTTTTTTTCAGGAGGCAAAATTATATAGGAAAGGAATCACCTTTAATTTTTAGGTCACATGTATCAAAAAATAATTTTTTGGGTGAAAATGCGCAAACAAGTAGGGTGTGCGACAAGTCCGCATCGCGCCCTGCTCCTACATAGTTCAATTTTTTTTTAGTTTCATTTCTTGCCTGAAAATTTAGTTTGGACCTATCCCCAACACTTTTATATACATAAATGCAAGAAAACTCTCTTATTTTTAAACCTAATCCTCTCTCTAAACACCCTCAAATCCTCTCAAACTTCTCTCTAAAAATCCTCCATTAATCTCTTCAATTTCTTGAAGATAAAGCCATTTCCGACAAAACTTCCAAAAGGTATTCTTAAAGTTTTCAAGTCATGTCCTTCATGTTTCAAGGTTGGGCTTTTCCACCTAGGGAGTCCCAAACCTAATTTTCCAAATTCCTTCAAGTTTTAATGGTGATTTCTTATGAGCCCTTCATAATTACCCTATTAAGCATGAATTATGTTGAAATTATACATCTATTATATGAAATTGCAAAAATCGATAAGGGTTATCTTCTATGATCTATTTATGAAATCAAACTATGAAAGTTATGATACTATGATGTTATGAAAACATTGATGATTTTATAAGATGAATTACATGATTCTATAATTAAAGTTCAAAGATTATATGTATGATTGTGGTGGGTTGTTTTAAGGATGGTTTAAATTGATGAACTTCACTATTTTCATGTATAGTCCTCTTGAGTTACCCGATTTAAAGTTGCAAGCATGAAATCCACCTTATTATCATATCAAAGTTTCAAAAGGGAGACATGATCTCCAAAGATGAGGGTTCGATTCAAGTTATGAAAGCTACGAAAGCTTATGAAATTTTCAATCCCTCAAAGCTATGTTACGTTAAGATGAGATACTCTTATATATACATGATGTTAAAACTATGCTTTTAAGTTTATGATGATTATGATTATGCATATGTTATTAAATGTATTCCGTGATAATGACTTAGCATCGAATGGGATTAGGAGGTGGAGGCTCGATCTAAGGGGTCTTTATATAAAGTCTCATTTTCTCATTAACTATGTGCCACCATAGGAGCCATTGTAGCTATGCTTAGGCTAGTAGATCCATGTAAGCCATTATGTTTATAAAATATGCAATTGCAAAGTTTGTGAGCTTTGAAACTCTACCTTGATAAGTAGATTCCCCATTTCCCAATAGAAGGTAGTTCATTGGTCTTTTTCCTATTGAAAGAGTGCAATGACTTTTTACCAATGGAAGGAGTTCATTGGATTTCATGTAGTAGCTCACATGGTCTATTCGGTTGTGGTCTTCTCCTACATAGTATTATGTAAAGAAGTTATGATTTCATACAAGTTTCCATTAAAGCATTGTCATGCATGTCATATTGAGCTTATATTTCATTATATATGATTATGCATCTTGTTTATGAAGATTATTATCTATTGTTTCATTGCACCCCACATACTAATACATTTCAAGTACTAATGCATATTTTTTGTCTATAGGATGTAACCATGTAGGGACCAGAGCTCCGATTCATCCTCCTCCATGTGGCTAGCCATGAGTTCGTGAAAATTGTTATTGTTGTGAGTCCTTCATTTCGAGGATAATATCCTACCTTCTATCTTGCTTTTGTTGAGATACTAGTACTTTACTTTCTATGTTAAGGGTGAGCCTTGGACATGTGTTGGCCCCTTTCCTATTCATACTTTGAGGTGTTGTTGGATATCATATCACGCTTGCTATGTACTTTCTATGAGATATTGAGATATTATGGAGACTTATCCTTTAGACCCTATACCTCTTATGTGATGTTATGTGATGTTGATAATGATAGAAAGTGATGAAAGTTCTAAGTCCCTACTTGCCCATAGTTTGAGTCATACTTACCCTCTCTTTAGACATTGCTTGCTATGTGATTTATGCAAATCCTATTCCCTCATTCATTCCCATAACATGAGTCCAAATCCCCTATTCCCTTAAAATTATTTGTTGATGCTTATTTTATATTCCGCAACCAAGGATGTGCAAAAGATATGTAAGAGGCTTGCTTGGGTTGCCCCAAGGTTTTCCATTCTCTATATTGCACCTAGGCCCTACGCTTGAGTCGTGACAAGAATAAATCAAAATATGATCAATGAAGACAACCACAAAAATATCAAAGAATGATTTGAATACCCAATTCATAAGATCCATAAACACCACTGGGGTATTAGTCAATCCAAAAGACATCACCACGAACTCAAAGTTTCCATACCTAGTTCAAAATGTTATCTTGGGAATATCATATTCTATTACCCTTAATTGATGATAAGATAAATGAAGATCAATTTTGGAGAAGTGAGTGGCACCTTGCAATTGATCAAATAAATTATCGATCCTCAGTAATGGATACTTATTCTTTAATCACCTTGTTCAATTGTCGATAGTCAACACACATCCGAAGTAACCCATCCATCGTCCTTGCAAATAAAATAGTAGCACCCTATCATGATATACTCGGCCTAATTAACCTATTCGCCAATAAATCCTTAAACTCCTTCAATTCTGTTGATGCCATTCAGTAAGGAGGAATGGACATAGGTTGAGTATCAAAAAGAGGATCTATACCAAAGTCTGCTTTTCTTTCGGGAGGTATACCACGCAAATCCTCAAGAATGACTTTCAGAAGCTCATTAACCATAAGAACTATCTCAAGATAAGAAGACTCAAACTCAACATCTCCAACCCTCACTATATGATAAATGTATCCCTTCGAAATCAACTTTTAGGATTTAATATAAGAGACAAACCAACATTTGAAAGTTGAGTCACTACCCACCCACTCAAGAATAGGTTCATTCAAAAATAGAAATTTGATCTTTCAAGTCCTACAATCTATGGAGGTATAGGGAGCATGTAATCAGTCCATCCCAAGAATGACATCAAAATCAAACATTTATTGCTCAACAAGATCACAATGAATTACTTTAGGCAAATTTGAAACAGGACAACCACAATAAAAACTATAGTTATAACTAACTCACCCACGAGAGTGTAAACTTAGAATGGTTCCCTCAAGATTTTAGGACTTATCCCAAACTTAACAACTAAGAAAGGAGTGGAAAAAGAAACATTTGCAACCAGATTAAGTAAAGCAAACACATCAAAATCAAATACTTTCAACATACCAGTCAGCACAACAGGAGTCTCTACCACTTCCTGTCTAGCATGTGGAGAATAAAACTTGTTGTTGCATTGAGCATCAACTTTTTGCACCCTTGGTTGGACTTGACCACTACTATGCTGACTCTGCGCTTACGCTTAGCACCCACCCCTACTAGGAAGTTTTGAAGTGCTCGTACAAGTATTTATGCCTAACTTGGTTAGGGTCGATCCCATGAGGAATAAGGTAGACCCTGGATTAGCACGCTTTCAGTAACTTTACTAGACATACTCTAGTATCTCTCAGAAAAAGAAAAATACAAATGACAAAAATGTAAAAAATGGGGAATTTGCAATAAAAATAAATCCTAACTATAACAACAGATTTATTTTGCAACCAATGGAGAAACTAACTAGGGTGACGTGTTCCCCATGACTTTGTAGCTAAGTATTTTTGGATACTTGTAACTCTTGTTTAGTGTATAGGTGCAGGACAGTGAGTTATGTTCTCCTAAATCCTTGATCTAGCATCTAGGTTAATTTCATCACATTACTAGATTGGTCTCTGTGAAGTGGCGTTACTAACCCTCACTATTCATCCAAGACCAAACTAATAACCCTAATAGCCTGATTAGTTGAGAAATAGTCAATCAACCTCTGTTAATTACTTCTTTTTCTATTTGTCACCTCCAAGATCGAGCAGGTGATACTAGGCAATTTCTAACGTAAACCACTATTAAAATTCAGTTAATTTGAAGAAGTTAATTAATGCATCCTAATCACCTGTAACAACCCAAAATTTTTTGAAATCTCGTTATGATTGGCCTTATATGATGTACTACTGGTCATGGTTGAGTTTTGGTAGCCACGAGTTAAGTTTAAGTGGCCGAATACAAATTGGGCTAGTTGGTGGCCTAAAGGGATAATTTTGGCAGTGTACTTCAAACAGTCATAACTTTTGATGTGAGATGAAACATATAGGATACTATATATAAAATTGAATCTCTTTGAGTTAGATTTGTAACAAAACTAGTTTCACTCAATTTGGAGTTCAGATGAGGGAGATATGGCCCAAATTATGAGACTGTCTGAAATTCGGAAGACATTGGAGATAGGCTCAGGAAAATGGCCAAGGACAGGAACACGGGCCGTAAAACTTTGAACGGCTCACCTAGAGTGTCTTCAAGTGTTCCAGTGAGCTAGGGGTGGCCTTGAATCACCCCTAAGCCAACTGTAAACCAACGAGACCTTGGACGGCTCGTGAGTGCCTAGACGGCTCGTCCACTGTCTCGTTAAGTTGGACAGTGGCTTGGCCAAGCCAAGGCTGTTTTTGAAGGGCTAAGTATAGGCTGACAGAACCCTCACACGAACTGTCACACCTCAAACGGTCCTTCAAGTTGTTCGTGAAGTCTTACAGAAAGTCCTCCGAGAGTTCGTGTTGGAAATTGGTTAAGGGAGGTTTGACGGAAGGGTAAACGACCAGTGTGCTATTTGACGGCACATTAGCAACCGTTTGGCACTGTGTCAAGTTAAAAGCTCCATTTTATTAATGGTATTTTCATGATTTAACATTTCCCTAAGCCCCTTTTTGTTCCCCTAAGGTCTCCTAAACCCCTAAAACTTTCCCAAAACTCTCATTCATCCATTCAAACTCTCCTATACACTCTCTTAATATTCCAAGACTCTCTTGGCCTCCATTGAAGTAAGCTTGTAGAATTTAGAGAAGAAGACGTTGACTAAGTTTGACTTTGCTTTTTGTTAGTGGAATTAAGGTATGTGGG
>JBCEWC010017927.1:0-12229 GCA_038996855.1 Solanum aculeatissimum
CTACATTAATCATTATTTTCTTAATAGGTGTGTCATGTCAAAACTTGACATCTAATTGTGAACGGAGGGAGTATTTAGTAAATTCCTTCTTTTCGTTGCGGTAAATACTAAACAAGTTAGAGTGAATAATTGAAAATTGAAAATAAATTTATTGCTCTATTTAAACTTATTTTATGTCAAGTCGAGGTAACATTGGTTTAAATGAGCACATTTTAGCGATATATATTATATTGTGAGAAATCTTTGTAAATTACTCAATTGGATGTGTTGATATTATTGTGAAAAAGACACAATGACTATTTTATACTTTATCTACTTTCATTTGTTTGTTTTATTTTAAACTTTTGAAGGTCTATTTTAAAAATAAATATTTCTTTATTTTCTTGATAACTTGTTTAGTTAAATCCAAGTTTGATTTCCTTACGGCATGCAACACATTGTTGTTGTACAAGCTCACAAGTAGAAGAAACAATAATGAAGAAAAAAGGCAAACAAGTTTTGAAATTTTATTGCATTGAAATAGGTATTGAGATTAGCATGTATTGGCTACTTACTTTAAATATATATTCACTATTAACTTGATAGAGGGATTAAAGAGCAACAAACAATAGGAATAATCTTAACAAATTATCTTTATTAAAAATAAGTTATTTATAAGCCTTGAAAAATGAATACTATTTAATAACAAATGTAAAAATAAATACAAAATGCTGAATTAATCATTAATTTTGAAAAATTGAATAAATATTATTAGACATATAAAAATAAAAATGGACAAATAATGATGGATGAAGGGAGTAGTTAATAATTTACTCTACATGACATTGGGAAGCGTGTATTCCTCTGGCTAATTAAATTGTGTTAAATGCAAATATAATGAAGTCCTAATATGGCATAGTACGACATTCGTGTCAAAATTTGGACACCCGAAATGATGATAAATATGTCTAAATTTCAGGCTTGGGATGGACTGCGGGAAAGAATTGCCAATTGCCATAGTCTATATAGCTGGATGGATGAAAGCCGTCCCTACAGCTTAGCTACCTGCTGCCCGCCTGCTATCGATGAGATCAAAGTTCACGCACTTGCCGTCCCCCATAATGCCCCTTTCTTCCACTTACCTCCAAAATTCCAACGACAAATTCATGCCCCACAATAGATTCTCAATCCTTGGAGGGATTTTAAATATTACTTGCCGCAAATAGCAAGTAATAGCAATCTGCCGAAAAATAAGACTTATATTTGTATCACTACAAATTATTTTATTACTAATAAAATTATATAATTATCAAATATAGATAATGAGATTGATCAAAAAGAAATTTCACATAAATTGTGATGAAATGAGTACTACAATATAGAATTTTAGAAAAGGATAAGAAAATTGTTGTCTGATTGCTCAATTTTTATGGTCAATTTATACTCTTGGATTAATTCATACTTTCATTGCTAGCTTATTATCTCCCTGTTTTTTTATTTATTTAATTTAATTCTAAATCACAATTTAACATAACGTGTAAATCAAATCTTTTTCATAATATTTTGACATTTAAAATTTACTCAATTCACACGAGGGTTCTTCGCGAAAAGAAAAAAAATTCTAAATAAATTGCTAATCAAAAATACGAAGGGATCCAAAATTAATAATGAAACTAAAGCAACTTTGGTACGTAGGTTAGCCAAATTGGACTTTTTCCCTTAAACTTTTTATCTATTATGAAATTTCTTACTAGTATTATAAATTAAAGTAACATCTTATCCAATCAAATTTTAAAATATAAAATGTAGCGTATGTAAATTAAATTTGTTATAGTTGGGTTGTGGTTCACCAAGACAAAGATCCATGTTTTCACCGTGGTGAAATAGTGAAGCGAGGCCCAATATAACACTGCCTCCTCAACCCTCACTCACTCTCCTTAACTGGCCTGGCGCTCACTTCTTTCAAGTTTCCTCTCTCCCTCGATTTGTGTGTCTATTAAACAAATAAAAACTCACACTGCTCCATTCCTTTTCACTGCTCTCTGCTTCTTCCTACTCTCTCTGTCTCTGGTTCTGTCGCCGATGCACGTTAAAAACGCACAGAGGATAAACAACTAATTAACTTCTCCTTGCGCTTTCGTCGGAAAATGACTGTGTTCGGCCACTCTGGTGGCGGAGGTGGTTTCCTCGCCGGGAAACAGGTCTTTCCGGTGAACTACGAGGCTGAAGTTTCCCGTCGTCTTCTTGAAGCGTCGCATTCAAACGATCTGACATTGGCGCTTGAATGTATCGCCGATCCGTTCGTTGACGTTAATTTCGTCGCCGATGTCTGCTTAAAGGTTCGAAAAGCAGAGGTCGTGACTCATGACGAGTTACCGAACGAAGTTAGGATCATTTACGAGGAGTTCAAAACCGACGTTACGGCTTTGTTCCTCGCAGCTCACAATGGAAATGTTGCTCTAGTGAGAAAACTACTGGTAATAATTTACCTCAACTTTGCTTTTTCAATTATTACTAGTGGAGTAAAATTTTTTTGTCGTTCCAGTGTTTTGCCTGTTTGATTTGAATTGATTTTGATTTTTTCCTCACGCAAGAGAAAGCTTCTGCTTTTAGATCACTGACTATTAGTTCGTGTAGAATCTTTATATTCAGCTGGAACTTCTCCATCTGTATTTCTGATTATATTAAATGCAGCGTTTTAGTTACGACTTATGAGTCCTTTGACTAGCTATTCTCTAATTAATGCTCCCTTAAAAATTCAAAGATTTGGTGAGCCTTAAACTTTACGCTTTGCATCGTCTCTTATAAGAAATTTGAATTTTGAATTTTGAATTTTGTGGATAAGACCTAAAATCTTTCCGGTTCCGGTCTGCCTGTCGTTATGCTGCTGTAAATGTAGCTGAAAAAGCTCGTAGTAGTTACTAATATCGTGTTTTTTTTTTCCTTTTACAATTTTCCTTTATTTTTGCTGCATTTGATAACTTTTTGTTTCCTCTTTTTTTGCTCTTTTGTCCTTTTGACCATATTATCGCCTGTTTTCTACCGTCATCCTTGGAATTTTTTACCTATCAATAAGAAAAAACTAATTCTACCCCTCCATCTAACACTAATTATCTACTACTCCTTTGTCTCATGATGGACACTTTTCATTTTACATTCTATTAAGAAATTATTAATGCTCTAATGAATAAATATAGGATGGAGGTAGTATCAATTTGGTATAATAATCAAGAAGGAGTAAATGACAATAGTAATTTTACCAAATCACTTTTTGAATATAATAAATATGATGTCTTGAAAAATATAATTACGAAATAACTATAATTAATAATAAAAGTAAATTATGAATTAAGCATAAAATTATCTTTTAATTTCATAAAGTGAATAAATATTATTGGACATCCAAAATATTAAAGTGAACAAATAAAGATAGATAAAAGGAATAATTAATTATTTTAATGTCCCCATTTTCTCAATACTCGATTTATCCATCGTCACAGTGACCTGTGTTTGTAAAATCCCTAACGTTATTGTTAGCTATTATTCTCAATTTTAAGAAAAATGTCACTTTCTCACCCATACTTGTTTTACTACTGTCTCTGCAACTTGTGTTTTTGCCTAGTTTTCGGTTAGCAAACAACAGTATACTTGTTATTTTACGAATATTTGGAGGGAAAAAAAAAATATTACTCTAGTTTTACCCTACAAAGAAACTTGCTTTAATTAATTACTTATATGGGGCATTTGTTAGAGATCTATTTCGTTGTTCATATTCAAGTCAATTATTAATCTTTGTAAACCTTTTTGTTGTATCAGAGCATGACGGATCAAATTAGAAAATAGGATGAGAAGGCCTTCGCTGAACAATAACACACACCCAGTGAAGGCCTTCCCTGAAGTCATTTGAAAATTGAAATGTCTAGTATGGTTTCTTCTGAGAAACATGAACTTTATGCATTGTAAGTCTTTAACAATGAACATTCACAATCAGTCTTAAATGTGAAAAATTCAGAACCCCTTATGAGTGAATGTTTAATCAAAAGAATTTTTTTATCAAAGTTGTCAGGTGGATTACGGCAAATATTGGAATAAGTTGTCAGCGGCTTATTCACTGGCAAAAATAGGTTCTTCCAGTGCTTTTTCACTGGCTCATTTTCAATTCATATAGGAGTTTGCAAACAACTAGTCCTGAAACCGAAAAACATAGGAGTAGTTTTTATCCGCTGTTCATCTATGGTCAGCTCCAGGCACAACTGAGCAATTGCAGAATATACATCAGCTGGTTCATATTTTCTTGGTCTTTTTAGTTCTTGGTTTCGCAAGCCGAATAAAATTCCTTGTAAACCGTGAGGGTTCTATATTTTATTCTGTGGAACTTTTGCTTCCTCTTTCTCATCAAATCAAACTATACATTCGAGTAACTTATTGAGTAATATAGTCTGATATGTTTTTTTAAAAATTACAGAGTACTGGAGCCGATGTAAACCATAAACTTTTCAGGGGATTCCCAACCACATCAGCTGTGAGGGAGGGACACCTTGAGATCTTGGAGATGTTAGTTAAAGCTGGGTCATCTCAGCAGGCTTGTGAGGAGGCTCTGTTGGAGGCCAGCTGTCATGGGCATGCAAGAATTGTGGAGGTGCTCATGGGATCAGACCTGATTCGACCGCGTATGGCCATCCATGCTTTTTTCACTGCATGTTGCCGGGGATATGTGAATGTGGTGGACACTCTCCTTAAGGTGAAAAATTAAGCTAGGGATTTAATATACTATTTGTCTGCAGAATATCACCGTTAACATTAAGTCAGATGTTTCCAACAGAAGTTAAACCTATGAAACATTTACGATAAGAGAAAAGCTAGAAGAGATTATTTTTTACATTCTTCTCCTTGCTGATACCCCTAGATGTTATTTTGTCTTTAGTTTGCAAATTCAAGTGGGTTCTTTTATGTTTAGCTGCTTGATATCCTGGTAGGTGGGAAAGATATTGATTTATACATACCCGTTCTAGCGTTTGCTCTTCTACTTTGTCTTGATTGCTTGTTGTGTGTTGATCTTGTATCCTTTTTGGTTAAAGTATGCATTTTCTAACATAAAGTATACATACCATTCAGTAAAGTATGCATTTTTTTTTAACATCTTGATAAGTTGCTGCTTTCTTGGATGCAGCTTGGAGTGAATGTGGACGCCACAAATCGTGTGCTGCTCCAATCAAGCAAACCTTCTTTGCACACAAATGTTGACTGCACAGCGCTTGTGGCTGCTGTTGTCAGTAGGCAAGTCTCTGTTGTTCGTCTACTGCTTGAGGTAAATGGATCACTAGTTATTGACTAAATGCTTCTCAAGTGAAACACTTGATTTCTTTCAATTACACTCTAACAAAGCGTCCTTCTTGAATTTATCCTTTTTAAAAACTGAATATTTAGCCATTTTTAGTTTTATTCAGCAACTGACTAATTAGGCTTTGCCCCTCCCTGTTGGAACTCTCAAGGCTGGTGCAAAAACTGACGGACCAGTGCAACTTGGAGCCTGGTCCTGGGATGCAGCTTCAGGTGAAGAATTTCGAGTAGGTGCTGGATTAGCAGATCCCTATGCCATTACTTGGTGTGCTGTGGAATATTTTGAAGCAAGTGGCTCTATTCTGCAAATGCTCCTTCAGCGGCTTGTTCCCAGCACATCTCACAATGGAAGAACCCTTCTCCACCATGCTATTCTTTGTGGTAATGCAGGAGCAGTTTCAGTGCTTTTGAAATGTGGTGCTTATGCAGAATCTCCAGTTAAAACCACCCGGAACATTGAGTTTCGCCCTATACACATGGCAGCCCGACTTGGTTTCTCAAGCGTTCTTAAATGTTTGATTGACTTTGGCTGTGATCTGGATGCAAGAACGGACACAGGAGATACAGCTCTAATGATCACTGCAAGATTCAAGAGGGAAGACTGCCTAAAAGTATTGACTAGAGCAGGTGCTGATTTTGGTTTGGTTAATGTAGCTGGTGAATCTGCGAGCTCCATTGCTGCATCCAATCGATGGAAGCTTGGTTTTCAGGGTGCAGTTCTGGAAGTCATCCACAGCGGAAAGGTTCCCAAGTCAAGCGACACGTCTATCTTCTCACCATTACTGTTTGTGGCTCGATCCAGGGACCTTTTATCCTTGAAGACTCTGATTGGACAAGGAGAGATTGATCTGGATAGCCAAGATGACCAAGGTTTCTCTGCTGTAATGATCACAGCTGCAGAGGGTCATGTCGATGGATTCAGGTTGCTTGTCTATGCTGGGGCTAATGTCAAGCTGCAAAACAAGTCTGGGGAGACTGCTGTTACCCTCTGTGTGCTAAATCAAAATCGTGACCAATTTGAAAAGGTTCTGCTTGACTTTGCTCTTGAACAGGATAGTCGAAGTGCTGCAGGTTTTTATGCACTGCATTGTGCAGCTCGATGTGGTGACATGGATGCAGTGAAGTTGTTAACAACCAGGGGCTATGACGTAAACATGTCAAATGGGGATGGTTACACCCCACTTATGCTGGCAGCAAGGGAAGGACATGGCCGCACATGTGAATTCTTAATCTCCTGTGGAGCACGCTGTGATATCAAGAACGCAATGGGTGAAACAGCACTTTCACTTGCTAGAAAGATGCAGAAAGACGAGGCAGAGCGGGTGATACTGGATGAACTTTCCAGGAAGTTGGTCTTAACTGGTGCTCAGGTGAAGAAGCACATTAAGGGTGGTAAAGGGTCTCCACATATGAAAGTTCTTACAATGGTTGAAGCTGCTGGAATATTGCGTTGGGGAAAATCGAGCAGACGTAATGTCATATGCCAGGAGGCGGAAGTGGGACCAAGCTTAAGGTTCCAGAAGATCAGGCAAAGGAAAGGTGATGCTGAGCTTCCTGGAATCTTTAGGGTGATCACAGCCAAGAACAAGGAATTTCACTTTGTGTGTGAGGGTGGTTCTGAGATGGCAGCCCTTTGGGTGAGGGGAATAAAGCTCGTGACAAGAGAAGCTATGTTTCGCTAGTAGAGGTATTCCTCAGTTATAAGCACAAGAGTTTAGATGTATAGTTATTAGCTTTTACTACTTTCATCTTGTCATATGCTTAGAAGAATTCTTACTTAATGTAGAGTTTCTCTTATTAGTATCTGTAGTACTTCATCTTGTAGTACTTCGTTTGTAAATGACATTTTAACGAGAAAAAGAAAGGTTGAGAAGATCAAAGCTTTTACTGCTGCCCAGCTTCACTATATAGGAGTTGGGTTTTACTTTTTTTTTTTCAAGCTTTCAGTAGAGATAATACAGATCGAATCCTCTTTCTTCCATTAAATGCTGCACAACTTGTTCTACTACAGAGTAGCCGGGTCTGTACAATTTTCTCTATTTTACTAGTGGAATGAGAGGGTAAACGCAAGACAAAAAGTAAGAACGATATGATGAAATTATCATTGTCATCAGGTACACACTACTACGTTTGACAAAGAAAAACTATACAGTGATAAATTTGAAAAACGCAAGTTACTTAAAAGCAAGAAAAATAACTTCTCTCAAAAAATAATAATAATCATAAATGACATTTTAAACTTTCCTACCTTTCAATACACCCACCACCTCTACATGGTTACACCATTGCCAATTGTATTTGTCTAAATCATGTATGAATAGTTTTTGCTTACCGATCAAGTATCAGAAAATAAAATTTAAAATATATAATATTCTTTTTCAACCAAACACACCCTAGATGGAAATCAAATATTCTTTTATTTCATGAAGTAGTACCTAGCCACGTGCAGTGCACAGCCTTTTCGTGAGGGCTCAAAATCAGGAACATCTTATTGCTGCTTCAAAGATTGTGTTATGGTACTAGAAAACAAACAATATCTGCGGTCCAAAAGCCTCCTCCCCAAAAATCTTCAAATACACCCACCCGCATATCCAATTTCTAAGTCCATTTTTTACTTCACCTTCTCTGTTTAGTCAATGCTTCACACTAGATTTCTCAGTAACACTACCATTGATCAGCTGAAAAATGATATCTTTTATGCAACTACGATCCCCAAACCCAAAGCTTGCATTTCTTTCAAGAACATCGCGAGGATCCCTTTATCGGTAATGTTATTTTCGACTTAAATCACTAATTTCGAGTCTTTTATGGTTTTTCTTTGTAAGTCTCTATGAAATTGTTGTTTGGTGCTGTAACCTGTTACCTATGAGACAACTTTCACTTTGAACATAATGAATACAGTTGACTTACTTTGTCAGTATACTGCTATCTGTATGCTTGGATTATGAGATAGAGCAATTTGCTTTTGTATAGAACTAGAAGCCACTGACGAGCAATACTCATGGGTTTAAACTCCGAGGGGACATTTTCTAGGATTTGATTGCTTATAAAATCCCGAAGCTGAAGCTAATTAAGCTTTAACCTTGTTAATGAAAGTTCGATTCCCATCGTGTAGTCCCCTTCCCTTTACCCCAAATTTGGGGGAAAAAGAAGAAGAAGAAGCTTTCTGGCCAATGGAGGAACAGGTTATCTTGTTTATTATTTTCCCTGCCTATTTTGGGAACTACATGTGCTAAAACCCTTGAAAAGTCGTCTGAAAATACCCACATCTCTCTTGGGATCTTACAGACTTAGAAAAAAAAAATATACAGGTGATACCAATTAGTTGAGATTAAGTTTGAATCAAATTAGTATATTTACTTGAGGTCAATGCTGACAGAATATTTTAGTCATGTTAGAGATTTACAGTATATGTTTCTAGGAGTGTAGGGAACTCTAATGCTGGAGAAAGTAATTTTAGTAATATTGTGCTGAGATGGACTTAAATGGATAACGAGGATTCATATAGCCTACTCCAAACTTGCTTGACATTGAGGCTAGTTGTTCTAAGTTGTTTATTTGTGATAAATTTGATTATTCTGTGGCAATATCTCTTTACAACTAAACATTCCAGTGGTTGTGTAATATAATATGCATTATAATACCACTTGTGCAGAATAAGAGCTCTAAATATGCCTCCTCTTTTTCCTAACTATATGAATAGAAGAAGTTAATTAGGCATCACTTATTTACCACTGCACAAGCATATGCTGTGATTATACTTCTGTAGAGTGCAGACATGTAATTCATCATTTTTTCTACAATATTTTCACTTTAGCTTTTACTTGTATTTGTCAAACCTGTTTTTGAAAACGTTTTTCTTGAGCCAAGGGTCTATTGGAAACAACCTCTCTACCTCACTCAAGAAAGGGTAAGGTCTGCCCACGCCCCACCCTCCCATACCCCACTTGTGGGATCACACTGCATATGTTGCTGCTGCTGTTGTTGTAGTGCTTCATGTTTTTGTGGGATATCATCTTCTCTTTAGTTCAGGGTTAAATAATTAGTTAAACTTTCTTCAGGATTGAACTGTCGTTTCCTCAGAAGGTTTTCTTTTGCGCAGCGAAGTATTGTAAGTTTCTAAATTCTCGAATACCAATTGTGTTACATCCAGTACACTTTTGGAATTATCACTGTGTATCCTCCTAGCAGTACTGCTATTGGTTTTGCCATAATATTTGTACATTATCTTTGATTGACAGCTGATTCCGAGATAGATGGATCTTTTAGCTTAAGGGTGGTTTCCCCAACCCTTGTAGCTGCTGAAAAGGAAGAAGCAAAGGCTGTCTTGACCTTGTTTCTGAAGAAACAGGGTTTAAGCAATGCTCTTGCAGCAAGAGCTATCAACAGATCAGAGTCTTTTATCGATCACCTTGTCTCTCGGCTGCATTCTGTTCACAAGTCTCGCTATCTCGTAGGTCTGGTTTAATCAGATCAATTCCCTGTTCTTTCCCCCTCTTTCTTTGCTTGTACATCTGTGAATTTGCAGAAAGTGCACGACCATATTCACCTTGCTGTTTTCTGTTTAAGAATTGTGAATTTCCTTTAATTTGCAGGACGAGAACTAACTACTCTTGAGATTAGGGATGCTCTCATCCCATACCTAGAGGCCCTCCATGAGGAATATGGAAGCATTCTGGTGGACGTTGTGGAGAGCTTTCCAAACCCACCTGTTGTCGAGAAAATAGAAGAAACTATTGAAAAATCACCTCTTCCTGTCGTACCAGCTTCACCTCCTAGTGCTGACCTCGACTCCAAGAAACTGAAGGCTCTGGCAAGAGTGAGTGACATTGGACCCACTGGAAAGCTTCCCCCACATATTTTATACCTTGTTGAACTGGGCATGGACATCGAAAGGATTAGAGTAATCACACGAAAGTTTCCTGCTTTTGCCTACTATAGTCTTGAGGGAAAAATCAAACCAGTAGTTGAGTTTCTCCTTGATCTTGGAGTGCCAAGATCGCAGATCCCATCAATTCTCAGCAAAAGACCTCAACTATGTGGAATTAGTCTCTCAGATAATTTAATTCCAACAATGGCATTTTTGGAAGAACTGGGCGTTGATAAAGAACAGTGGGCGAAAGTAATCTACCGTTTTCCTGCACTTCTCACTTACAGTAGACCTAAATTGAGAGCAACAGTGGACTTTCTTTATGAAATGGGTCTATCTGCTGAGAGTGTGAGCAAGGTTCTGACCAGATGTCCAAACATCATAAGTTATAGCGTGGAGGACAAGCTAAGGCCTGCAACTGAGTACTTTCGTTCAATGGGGGTTGATGTTGGAATTCTTCTGTACCGATGTCCACAGACTTTTGGTCTTAGCATTGAGGCTAATATTAAGCCTGTCACCGAATTCTTCAAGGATAAGGGGTTCAGTATGACAGAAACTGCTACAATGGTGTCAAGATACGGTGCTCTATATACTTTCAGCTTGGCTAAGTTGGTATTAAAGTGGGAATTCTTTTTGACCATGGGTTATCCAAAAGCAGAACTGGTCAAGTTTCCCCAGTATTTTGGTTATAGTTTAGAAGAGAGAATCAAGCCAAGGTTTGCCATTATGACTGATAAAGGTGTAAGGCTGTTACTGAACCAGATGTTGTCACTGTCAGAGGATGCTTTCAATAAGGCTTTGAAGAGAAAATTGATGAAACTAATAGATAATTAGCCACAGGCGACGTCTGTGATGGAAGTCACCAGCCAATAAAGGGCTGTGTGGAGATTTTAGCATTTAGATTTCAAGTCCATTGGGCCAAAAGTTATGGTTTTCAGTTATTGCTAGGTGAAGATAGCTGTGTTCCTATTATGTTTCTACAAAATTGTCTCAATGGATGCTAGGAAAATTTACTCCCCACTCGAGGAATCTTATTGAGTCAGTAGACATCTCTTGTGCCTGGTGTACGACTGTATAGACTAAACTAATCGGAAATATTGATCTGGTGATATAACACGGGGTCTTCCAAAAGTAGAACAGGTGTTAGAAGTGTGTTCGATTGATTCAATATCCATGAATCTAGAAAAGAGGGTTGAGGATTGGAACAAATGTATACCAAGAATTCTTGGAATTCCTTGGGGATTCTTGATTGGTGCTGAGCTAACTATAGCGCAAAACCGAATCTCTTTGGTTAATAAAATCCAACAGGTTTATTTGCATTTGATCTGTATTTTGTACTCGAGGTTCTTTGTGTTTATAGGCGTTTAGAATATGATCCAAGTTTGTTGACAGGAATTATTTGTAGTTATTCATGATCTTTAACAAAGTGATTTCTCAGTCTTGGGAGATCACCACTATTTGTGAGGGATATATATGGATTTCAACAGGATGCATGCTTTCACTGTTTAGTTCAGGTAGCTATATGTTTGTTTGGAGAAATCTTTTTATTTTCTTCCTGTATTATTACGTAGTGAGGCCCAATTGACTGCTTCTTTACATGAGAAATAAAATTATTTCTAATTTTCATTAGAAGTTTAGGTTCGAATAGAAAAACTTCTTACAGTATGTCATTATTTATAAGCTTACTTAGGATAATTTAAATTAGTCAAACAAGTAAATGTGTTTTCATACAAAAATATTTGAAGATTATTTCAATAAATATATATTTTACAATCCAATTTATTATTTCAACGTCAAACTTGAAATAGAGAAATTTGATAAATATATCAGGAAGTATTACAAGTAAAATAATAATTTATAGTTTATTTTCAAGCAAAATTTATTTCCGAATCCATTGGTACGAAAATCATAGTCCCCAATAAAGACATTGCTCTACGACTCCTTAGAGGTTGGGGAGTGGAAGTGTTCTCAGCCGCTAAAGGAAGAAGGATCTCTATCTCTGATCCAGTGGATGCTTGAAAGTGAGGTAAGCCGATCCGG